>JASANC010005428.1:0-34812 GCA_030248135.1 Theristus sp. LFF4_11
GCTGTGGGAATTATATTCAAGACTTTACAGTATTTTTTGTCTTCCCAAATGTAAAAAAGCCGATTATTTGTCGAACGACAACAACAATTGCCGTTTCCTGATTATTGTGTCTTTATGGTTGATACAAGCCACCACAAATACTAAACTTGCCTCCATGTATCATGGCTTGTCGCATTGAGACGTGTCTGGTGTGTGTTTTTTAAAAACGCTTTTTCGCTTTTCCAACTCTTCGGGGACCTACAAATAGAACCCTTGTGGCGTTTTTGTTCTTCTGTTATGTTTTTTTGTCTAAACTCCGAAACACATTTGACTGTTCACACGGAAATGGCGCGCGGCCAATATCAACTGGAAACAAAAGCGTTGCTTTTCTCTCATGGTTTTGGCAAAATATACAGAGTTCAAACAGTCAGTGTTCACAAATTCTGAGTCTGAACTGTTTAGATCTGAGATAAAAAGGGGTCATCATAACAGCAGCGCATTTCTTTTGACGGTTTGTATATCAGATGCAAACGGCATGGCGCAAGTTTTTGTTTCTCATAAACACGCCATTCTTTTGGTCGGCAGCGTTTTGGTATTTTGAAATACTCGCCACTATTTGGGTCTGTCCGTGTTTTGGTCACTTTACCATACGTTTCGACTTCATCGGAAATACGCTTTTTTACAGTACAATTCCAATTCCCAAGAACTTGTTGAATTGACGACAGAAAAGTCTTGCTCGTATGCTTGTCCACAACTTCCGTTTATCGTTTCTTGTCGATTTTTGACAAATTAGCTAAAAATAAAACGAGTTTTTGCCAATTTTAGTTCGATTACAGTTTTCGGGCAATTCCCAGTGGGACACGTTGCCAGCGATCAATCAAAGAGTCAACCACTCGATGATTGGCTACATCATTGCACTTGCACTATTGACCAATTGCTTCACAGTTTCAGTTCTGAAAGTCAAGTACTGCGTGCTTCTTTTTTACAAGAAAAAAGTTTGGCCATTTTATTTTACCAAATGCAGTCAACCATATTGAGTTACACGGAGCGCACATCTACCGTATTAGGTCTTGACACTAATTTATTTCAGGTTGTCATTAACAAAAATTGTGAAAAAGAAGAATATCGGGAACAGCTTTTTCTAAAGTTTAAAAATCTTTGTCTACCTTTTTTAAGGTCTCAGAAAACGTCGTGTTGCGACCTATTATTATCTTTTCTTTGAGACATGCGACTCAATGCGGTTGTGGACGCAAAAGGAAACTAGTTTCAATCTGTATGTGGTAATTCAGAATAGCCTAAGTGACCCGGCCTCATTTAGGGGACTCGGATACGTTTGCCAATTATGAATTCCCGCGTCGTGCATGAGGCTGCTTACACATCTGTATGCGCGCATGGAGATGCGGGACCAAAATAAAAGATAATACGGTAGATACCGTGCTTTACAATTCCCCGTTTTTGGCATTCCTCGATACAGGCTGCTTCTTTTTTCGCTTGCATGAGAGAACATTTTTCTTTCACCGCGCCAGCCGCAAGAAACTCCTGCTGCTCTGCTGTTTGACATTTGTATGAGTCCCTAAACCTTTTTATATAGAGCAGCAGCACGCGTCTTGGAACGTTTTTTTGCGTTTTGTATTTTTGACGCGTTTTTTCCAATTATTGTGCGCCAACGCGAGAGAGAAAAATGCACATACGCGAGCGAAACGTCTGGCTCGCTCTGCAGCAATACATGTCAAATATGCGGTCAAGCCAAGAAAGTTTATCTCGAAAAGCATTTTTGTCCACATTTTGAAAACCTTGCTGTATTTACTTCACTGATTTCGATAACCGCAGTGTTCATCGTTGATCTGTATCTGTTTGGTTAAATTTAGTTACCTTTATCACCTTTTTTTGCGTTCAATAAAAATATGTCAAAAATGTCTCCAACCAAACTGCGTGAATACGTTCATAAACTGTACTGTATATTCTGGAAGATTTGTCGAAATCTGCCAACCCATGTTGTTTCTTTAGTCGACCACGTGCCAGAGAGTGCAAAGCTTTGAATAAAACCGCGTCGAGACCTGATGGTACAGTACATTGCATAAAACCGCGTGGTTACACAAAGTTTTGACATTGACCAATGTTTCATTCAAGAACAACATCAGTAGGTTCTTCTTATACGTTTAAAGACACGAGAAGAAAATCAGCTTGCCAGCGATGCTTGCTTTTTTCCTTTTTTTGCGGCTCGCAAGCGCGCTCATGGTTTATCGGTGGTGGTCGTTGTGTTGTCATACGATGATTTGGTATGCAAAACAACGCTATAGGAGGCAACAAGACCGGAAAAGTCAAGAGTTGCACAGAACTTGAACCACGGTTTTTGCATAAAAAGCGAATAGCAAACTAGAACATGAAGCCACGTACCCGATTCAGGGTACCCGACTCCGTTCGGAGTCTGAGTTTGCTTCTGTCTTCTGTTTCCAGCTTCGTTGGTAGCGCTGTGGTGGTTGAGAAGAAAAAATACGGCACTAAAATTTATTCAATGTTTTTTTTCTTTTCAGTTGGTTTCATTTGTTACGGAATGGCCAAGTAAACATGGCAGCTGTTTTCAGGGTGTGCAAGGAGCGTGCGAAATTTGAATGAAAGAAAAATACTTTCAGAAATCCGATTATTTGCACAAATTAATTGTGTGTTTTTTTAATTCATCAAATTTGTTCGTGCCATTCTGTTCATTCTGTGTCCATTGCACACACAATTGGGAAATATCTGGCATTCTTGAAAAAGACAACTCCTAGTCTGCGACTAATCCCGCCTTGACGGAGATTACAAGGACTGCCTTATTGATTCGGCCTCACTGCACAGCGGCAACAGTTAACCCAAAAAAACCCGACTTCTGACCCGAATCTTGTCCCATTCCAAAAAATGGCCCGAAACCATGGCGGCACAAGGACAGAATTTTTAAAGGGTCTGGCTGGACAGTTGAGCTGAGTAAACTTTTCGGATTCAACTTGACACGGGTGCACCGCGTCTAGCAGCGGCTGAAAACATCAGATGTGCTTTTGCTTTTTTCTACATCGTACTTCTGCTGTTACTCAAGACCAAGCAAGCCAAGTTAAAATAGCTCTCATACACATAGAAAGCCAAGAATTAATGCAACCTCATTTAGGAAAAGTCATGTGTTACCGTTGAGAATTTCGCACTCAAGGAGCGAAAATTCCTGCTCTCTGGCATTTGTCGTCAAAAAGAGTGTTTGTGGTTGTTTGTTGTAGCTGCCATTTCAACTGACGTGATTTTTACTGTCAACAGTTGCCGTTTTGCGGCCGAAAAAAATCCGTTTGGTACCAAAAGTTTCCATTTTCAGCGTTCAATTCAATTTTCTTGTCCTGATGCAGCACACACACACACAAAGTGTGCACGTTCTTGAAGCGTCTGTGTACTCTTCATTCTGACCATATCCTTTCTGCTCTCCATGCTTTGGTAGGAAGAACAAGACACCAGTGCGTTTTTTTTCGCTGCGACCGCCCGCTTTAGTCTCGTGCTTGTTCCGTTGCTCACGTTCTGCGCGCGTTTCAAAGGCAGCATCACGCTGGAGTTCGCCAGGCAGTGCATAGCAAGCATCATGACGCTTCATGCGTTTTGTTCCAGCACGCCGCGTCTCTCTTTCACTCTGCGTCTTTCTCTCTTGCTGGCGTAAGCAGCGCGCGTCTTTTTGCGCTCCATGCACGCTTGCCATGCACTCGTTTTTTACTCTTATTCTTCTTCTTCTCAACGTTTTTGCCAGAGTCTTTCGAGGTTTTTGTTGCGTGTCCGCTCGGTTGTTTATATCCTCTGCGTACTAAGCATCCAATATCTGCAATGCTCATAGATGTGCACATGCGTGTATAAAGTTGGGAGATCCCAAAAACAACTATGGCATCCCGCTCAATGCAGCCGATGCTAGTAACCGTTATGGGTCTCAAACACGGTTATTCTGCAACACTTCCGTTGAATTCATGAGAACGACCATAGTCATTCAACGTCTCTACTGAACAAATTTGTTCCGTGATTTGTTCGCAGTGTTACTGGAAGATCATGGAAACTCAAGAACATTGAGTGTGCGACTGCCATCTCATTTCTGACAATCAGGGTATCCGGGGATCAGAGATCGTGTCGAGACCGAACAACGGTAGAAACCAAACCTCGAATCGTCCGCCACAAATCGTGCACATTTTTTCTTTCTGCTGTTTTTCATAGAAACTTGTTGCGCTCAGTCGCGTATCGCGTTGCCTTGCTTTCTTGCGTCGCTCGCTGGTGTGTAGCGCGCATTTTGCTCCGGCATTATTTATAAGTTTTTCCGGTTTTCCTATCGTTTCGTTTCACACAAACCAAAGACGAGTCTTTTGTTGCGTGTTTTTTTGGCGGCTCTGCCTTTTACTGTATCTGTTGTTTGCCCCGAAAACGATTTGTTCAAAGGCGATGTCCTGGTACACAGCCAGTTACACATTCGCAAACAAACACACAGGCACAGAGCACAGACACTTTCCGCATGGGCAACTCATGGTTTGATATCACCTGTCTCAATGAAAGCTCCATTTATTCAAATTTTGTCAATCTACATAGCCCAACAATGCGGCTGTACACGCACGATACACGTTGTATGTCTAGGATTTCAGGTAAACACCTCACTGTCTATTGTTCTTTAATACATAAAGTTCGCTGTTTGCGGTTTCGCCAGGTAGACGCATACCGCGGTGTCCCCTGGCTCGTCAGTGCGACGGACACCAGGCAGAACTGCCGAAGGTGTTTTACCACAGACAGATCTTATAGTCTGGGTAAAACATCAGCGAACAAAAGTAGTAAATTCTCACAAAATCAACCATCCCGGGCTATAAAGCCACAAGGGACCCGGTGTTTTGCGAGCGTATACAATACATAAAGTTCGCTGTTTGCGGTTTCGCCAGGTAGACGCATACCGCGGTGTCCCCTGGCTCGTCAGTGCGACGGACACCTTCGTTTTTGTTTTCAAGGACATTTCCTCCGCCACTGGCAAAAAAAGTTGCCATGTTCAACGTATCGTTGATTGAATGGCAATGGTAGCCATCGCGCGTGTTGCTTGCTTTTGAACAGCGTCGTTTTGGCCACTGAAAACCTGAAAACGGCAACTTACGGAATGAAAAAACCTCAAAAGTGGTTTGTTTCAACTGCACTTGACAACTTTGATGCTAATCAAACATGCTAAAGTTGCCTCCGCCACGGCAGGAACCTCAGAAATTGTCATTTTCGGGGCTTTTGCCACGAATAATGCGTCAACTATTGCCGTTTATTCAACGCACACTATTGGCAACATGGCAACTTTACCAGTGAGTGACCTTGTTTATTTGTTTACTTGTTGTCACACACGCGTGGACACGCTCAGCAAACCAATTTTTATTTACCTTCATGTTTGCATTTTGAACCTTAACGCTCTAGGTTCATTGAAATCGACTTTTAGGATCACTGAAAATTTAAAAAACACATGTTGTTGTTGCGCAAAATACGTGACAGGCGCATCGTGTTAGTGTTTGCGCAATAAAAAAAGTGTAATACGTAAAAAATATTACCGTCACAAAGGGAACCAAAAAGACCATTCAGCCCAATTAAGTGCTACGTTTTGGCCACACATTATGGCCAGCACGTGAGACACGCGCTTGAATTTATGGCTGTCTAATCGAATCACTACGTCGTTATATGATTCGTTACGTGTTATACGGTCGCACGGAACGTTTGTCACCCTTTTTAAGTTCATTTTATGTATACATTTCACCAGACTTTTGAACTTTTGAACAGTGACTTTTTCATCTACCTGTACTGCTTTTATAAACTACATCGCAAATCCACCGTACATTCGATTTCTGTGTGCTTGTTTTTCCCACGCAACTGTATGGCCCACAAAAACAGTCTTTTCCCCACATGAGCTGTAAAAGAACCAGAAAAAACGCCGCAGAACAAGTGTAGTGCTGATCACGCATGCAGCTTGCCTCTGTACAGTTATACTCAGGCAGAGAGATATAGACAGATAGGATAATAAAAAGTGTTTTCGCACACGTCGTAAGCAGCGTTGGTGAGCGCAGTCGCGTTTTGCCAGCTGCTTGCGGCTTCTGTGCAATGTCTACCGTATATTGGGTCTTGCTTGACGCAACACCAGAACTTGTCGATACAATTTTCTCATGACTGTGTCTACAATCATGACGAATGCTACTGTATCGACTACTGTTGGTCATGCCTTAAACACATTGCTCGATCTCGACGCCGCGCATTTATCCGGCGCTCACATAGTTTGTTATCTTGACTGACGCACGCTTATAGTGACGCACTCGTTATTTCTGGCATTCTAATGCTGTCTGTGTGTGTGTGTGCGTGCCATGTCCAAGCGGTAATGTTGCAGTGCTTTCTGGTCTTCATGCATGTTTATGTAACACATGTACAACTGTACATACCACACATGTACATACATATACTCACATATGGTACCCAAATGCAATTACACGCGATATATATTTTCTTCAAGCACAAACGCGCTCCAATGCATACACGCGAAGGGGGTCCTGGTTGGGATCTGCGACTTGAGATCGCTTGATAGGGGGGGGGGGTTGGCCAAAAATCGCGGATGGAATAGCCTGAGGATACATCCCTGCTACCATTTTTTTCCTCAAGTGACAGTTCAATATCAATTGCACGCTCTAATTATTCAGTGATTTAGATGCGAATATGGTTCAACTATTGGCAAGCGTCAATTTTGATAAAGAAAGGGCTGGCTACGTGAACTAAATGCTCTGACTTTCCACCATAAATGTGCGCTATTATGTCCCGGTGGGTCACTGCTCCGTGAGTGCCTGATTCAGGAGTCATATGTTCGTCTCAGACGCCGATCCTGGGGGAGTGCCAAAAAACGACACACCACGACTATAACCAATGAGTGCATTAGCCTGGCACTACATGCCCATGGCGGTTACAGCTCGCTGAAAAACTGCAAAAAAATCTGCAACCATTGACGCCGCAATGCATGATGATTCAAAAAAGTTCGTAGTCGAGCTGTGATCGTCTTTTGTCAAAATTTCTCGTGTGCCAGTTTGTTTGCCGGAATAGCCACTTTTTGTCAGACGGCTGCTCATCACAGAATCCAGCCTCTGTTCGCCAGAACAGCGCCAATGTCTGCCATTTGCTAGACAAAGTTTATTTTGCCGATCGTGTCTGGTTTTTTTTCTTGGTTGTGTATTTTCGGGTGCCTTTTAGAAAAATTTGCGGTTTATCTGGCGAATGTGTCGAAAAAAGTTGTCGTTCATTCAAAACCAACCAATGACTTATGGGTTTTTTTCTTAGAATTTTGTTCTGAAATTCAATTAACGCTTGTTAACGGTAACCAATCAAGCCACAAACAAAAAAAAGTAGTTTCTGGAAGCAGGCAGCAAAGCGTTTGTAAAGAGATACATTGTATGACATGATATTTTTGAACATGATTGGTCTGTCGATGGGAAGGGTCCTCTTAAGGCCCGTTAAAACCTGACGTATGCGCATATGGCACGACACGTCACGTCCCGTCACGTTACATTACTTTAGGTTCCGTGTTATTGCATACTGCCGTTCCAACCTGACGTACGTCGACGTACGTCTATACGTCCGGTATAAACGGGCCTTTATGGTTACATCTTTGTGACGATATATTGTTACATTTGCCATTGCGACTTAAAAAACTAATGCAAACAAATAGAATCTACCGTATTACCCCCATTAACCCCCCCCCCCACCATTAATCCCCCCCACCAATAAACCCCCACCCCCGACCAGTTTCCGAATAATCCCCCCCACAAATAATCCCCCATGGGGGATTATTGGAGACCTGTTTGAAACACATACCCAGCGAATTCAGTGGCTGGTTGCAGTGAAAATGATGAAATTGTGCTACCAAAGGCCCCAAATAGGTGAGTTAATAGTAATTTCATCACAAAAGGCTGTTATAAAAGGAAATTTCTATGTAGAGTAGAAGTTTCTGCGACTTTCTTGCCTGCTATGCAAGGTATTTTTGCCATTTTTCAAAAAACCCCCACCCCTAGAATTTTTTTGTAAATAAACCTCCCCCCCCCCACCAATAATCCCCCCCACCAATAAACCCCCACCCCTAAAAGTCGCTGACGTATTAATCCCCCATGGGGGTTTATTGGGGGTAATACGGTTTGTGGTGAATATGGCAGCTTCATCATACACCTACATACTTTGTACATGTGCTACATCTAGCGCCAAATTTCTGCATAACGCTGCTTCACTCAATCTAGTGCTTTCTAGATTGCATTACACGTTTTTGTGCGTGCTTCCAGCGTCAAAAACACACTTTTCCTTTCTTGATCATTTTGTCTTCTTTTTGCACTGTCTCCTTTTTTGTGTACTCAGCATTTTCCATTCACTAAATCACTGCAAAGCTTTATCACCGTGGAGCAAATTTTTGAAAGCCACCCAAATTGTCTGAATGTGTTGATGAGGAATTTTACTGCTCATGTACCAGCCAAGGCTAATTCACAATTTGAATTGAAAAAACGGCAAATTTGCTTTAAAAATAGCTTCTAATTTGTTGCCTTTTAGCATATAATCAAGGGGTTTCTTCTTTTTTTCTGTCATTCGACAACATCAGACTTTTCAAACTTTCAAACTTTGCTGAAGCTGCTGGATTTGTACGTGAACATCTGTATGTTTTCTGCAATAGAAGAACACGCACACTCACACATTCAAAGGGCACAGTCTTTCTTTAAAAATTGAAAAAGTACCTAAATATGTTTTTGTCACTGAGCTGAAGTTTCACACGTGCGGTGTGAGTGAGCGTGCGCTTCAAAAAAACCTCTGAAATATGAACCTTCCTTGATTTTTTCAATGTGCTTCCGTTTGAACTGGAAAAAAGAAAAACAATTGGCTCCGTCTTCATTGTCACTTGAATGGACAATGAACGAGTGCACTTTTGCAGCTTTTTGAAGAAGAAGAGTTTTTGAATTCAGATTAAAATTTAAGCTGTGGAAAATTGAAAAAAATATGGCAACTCTTTTGAGCACAGTTTTGTCGAGTTGACCTGTGAGCTTGTGAGTTTTCTGACCACATCGCCAGCAGCGCACAGGTGCTTTCATTCAAAGCAGTGCAGATAATGGAGAGCGCTGTGGAATCATTGCATCGTGGCATTGTGTCTCGACAGCAAGCATCCGCGACCAGCCCGCATGCAGTTGCATGTGTCACCACACTTTCGTGGCGAAAATGGCAAAGCCAGTGTCTTCGTTTGCATATATACTCATACATAAGCGCTTTTTGTTTATTATTGTTTCACGTAATGTATATAAGCTTCATGTGTGCGAGCGGAAAACGCTCCAAGTGGAATATAAATTTATTCGCCGAATGAGCCAAATGCGGCGCAGTCAAAAAAATGTTTCTGCAAAAACGCGTGAAAACTGCAGCCATACACTACCGTGTGTTTACCAGTTATGGGTCTCGACACGACCACAAATTCAGCTTCGACACTATATGGCTTTTCCAGCGTCATATTGAAATCTGTACACGTCGCATTTTTGTTATTTCAGACTTCTTTTATTCTTAACTTCTTCCCCACAATGTAACTTTGATTTTGAGAATTTCTGTGTTTAATTTCACAAAATCTGGTGGATGTTTATCAATGTAAAAAACTACAGTTAGTGTATTCGCTGGATTGAAGTATACTGAGATAATTCCAGAAGCCAGAAGCCCGTTTTTCTGTTCGACCAGTGTTGTGTGATGGTTGGTAGTGTATGGTGCACCAACATACACCCACATACTAATTTATCATAACAGCCATTGGGAGTAGGAGAAAAAAGTATAGGTTTCTAAAGCATTGAAAGAACCCAAGAATACCATTTTGACTGGCTTGCCAAAGTAAACCACGAATATCACTTCTGTAAACGCTAAACTGAGCGGCTAATGCCACGGAATGTTTATAAAAAGAAATATGTAAACTGAAAACTTACTGCACATCAACATTTTCACGCTGCATGCATTTTAGAATATAAATTTATTTAACTGATTTCTTTCGATTCAACATACTCTCAAATAAAATGTATGGCAGTTCATGTTTGTTGGCGTGTTTCTTTTTCATTTTTGCCGCTGTCAATTTGGGCACATGCCATGCACTCCAGTTTTCTTTTGCAGTCATAAATAAAGGGCTCAAAATAGACTAACATGTCGTTTTCTGTGTGAGGTTCACACCACAAAGTTTTTATGTTTTCAAGATACAAATCGAGTCTGTACATCAGTTTGGTAGCAGATGGCGGTATCTGACGACTGACACTGTATACGGTATCGGGTCTCGACACGAACTATTATTACTCTTTTTAAGTTCCGCGGCTCAATGGTTTTGCAAACGTGAAAGAAATCTAGTTTCAATCTTTCAATGGTCAAGAATGGTCATTCAATGTCGCCTAAGCGACTTGGCCTTAATGGACTCGGACCACTTTGCCAATTTTGAATTCCCGCGTGGTGCATGAAACTGTTTGCCTATCTATGCGCGCATTGAGTCTCGGTACCAAAATAAAAGATCATACATTTTAGCTTGGTGCATTAAACACAAGAAAAAGCATGAGCGAATACGATTTGGTCATAGCAGAAATTGCCGCCAGGTGTAAACCAAACGCAACTCTCCACGTTGGAACACCATTTTTGATGTGTACCTGCAACGAAACAACCTGGACTGGACGGGCGTGGTGAGTAGAATCGCAGGTGATTCAAAACCACGGCGGTCACTTGCTGCTCCTGCTCATACAGTTGCATACAGTAGTAAACTCTATCAATTGTCTCAATCCATACTAGTTTCGTACGCAGCTGTAACAGTTAGAGCAAAGCGTGAATTATAAGTCGCACCACGGTTGCGCTTGTGCTAACGTCTGTATCAAGAGAGACTAGAAAAGTGACATTAAACGCGAGCGCGAGTGAAAAAGTGGCCAGGCAAGCCTGCAAAATAACCCATAACAATGTTGTCCACGCGTGCGTTTGTTTCATTGACTTTTGCTGGTCCTTTTCTTGTGTCTCTGCATGCCGCGTGTGTCCGATGTCTCCAAGGCACTTTTGTACCAGCGTAATATGGAAGCGGAGACGAAACGCATTTGAAAAAAACAATAATACTTTTCTCCTTGCTTTGTGAGTGTGCGCGAGCTGTACATACAATTGTTCTGTCTGAATGACTGTCTTTGAAAATGCTCGTGTTTTTCTCATTCACAATTTTAGCATGTACCGTTTTCACCAAGCTTGAACGTTTCCGTATACCTAGTTCACCTGTTTTCCATTTTTACTCACGAGTCAAGAAGCAGCACAACTTTCAAGCACTTTTGATAGAGTTAGCACGTTTCACCAAGTTCCATAATATATGTGAAAAGCATTGTACAACCATATAAGCAGAGACAATAGCGCCTGCGCAAATGTGCGAACCTGCATGGAAATACAGAAAATGGAAGACAGCGAGGAAAAGCCATTTTTGCGCCTGCCCCGCTGTGCGTTTTCGTTGCTTTTTCTCGCGGTCAGTCTCCATTTTAACAGTTCCGGTTTCCAGGCATTCTTGCTTTCTGCCAGTATTATAGTTTTTGTTTTGGAGCACACTGAAAAATGGTTTGTATTTTATATTCAGTAAAAATGCGGCCAAAATGGTCCAAAATGTATCGTCTCGACTGCCGGTGCTCGTGCCTTTTTATGAACTTTTGCTTTGCTCGCAGCGTTCATGAAATTGCATTTCTTGTGGCCTCTTTTTAAGGTGTACAGTTGCGCACTGAATGAAAATGTGCCCATCACAGCAGCTGCGGCTACACCGTATAGTGGGTCTTGACTCTATCTTTGTTGTTCCTAACGACACGGATCTTGTACTTCAAGACCCACAGTCCATTGTGAGACACCACACATATTTTCAGGCATCCAGAATAGTGTGCCAGGTGCCAATAAGAACAACAAAAAGGTGAACATTTTGTTAACCAAACAATGTCTGCCTGCTTGTGTGCCGCAAAATGTGTTTACCAAGCGGTTGACTGAACGCAGTTAATAAATAAGAAATGCTTTAATCAACAAAATGCTCACCAAATTATGTCTCCGTTTTCTCGGAGTACTGACAAACAATGCTCCGATGCTCTGGATTTTTGTTCAGCTCAAAGTCAACCAACCAGTTCGCAGGCTTTCTGATTTTCTTTTTTTAAACTGGTGCGCCGTATTTTGGTCCAACGAAAAGTTTTATTGCGGTTTTTGTGGCGCTCGTTTTTTCTTTCTTGATTTACCGGTTTATTGCTAACCATTACCGATCGAACACAGTTGTTTTATCGCATTTTTTATTATTTTTGCTATTTTGAGCACACAGTTAACGCATAGTTGTATTTGTATCATACTGTACATTGCAGTGTCTTTCCGCAACAGAATGGATATGAAGAAGAAAAAACTTTTTTGGGTTAATTTCTTCATTTGGTTTAATGTGGTTTCTGGGCTTTCAAGAAATTTCAGCCGTTTCGTAATCGCCGGGTAAAATTATTGCAGATGTAAAAATTGTGTCACGCTGATTGAGTGTACCAACAAGATGCAGCCAGTCAGCAAGATGCAGAAGTAAACTTTGATGTTTCACGGTGAAAATTTATGCGAGCATATTCACAGTTTTCTTACCTTTTCATTTCCTCATTTGAACATTCGTCGGTTATAATGCAACATTCTGCACATTATTTGTTTCCAAGAATATGCACACTATGGCCAAAAAAGTGTCACTGCACGCCAATCAGCATGCAAACGCTCATTGATCAATAAAATGTTTTCCGTTTTTGTTTAATATGTACTGTATATACGTTTCAATATCAGTGGGCATCTGCGGCAAAATATAGCCAGGTACGAAAAGCTGTATACAGGAATAGAGAACTAAGTAAGCAACGGGTGCTTTGTGTTTGTTTGGCCAACATTAGGAGCATCATGTACATGCATGTATGATATGGTCAACCGAATAAATAACTGTGACAGCCCCTGCGCAAATTATATTCATCATCATTAATATTTTGAATTATTTACTGTCTGATGTCGAGGCTTTTTCGCGCAAATAAAATGAATGCTAATGAGTAAATAAAAAAAACGAAAGCCAAAAGTCGAGAACCACCGTTCTACAATATATTTGTTTTGAGGTGTATGTCTAATTCATGTTTACTTTTTTTAAATCAAGCCCGCACGCTGATTGGCTGCATAGGTGCGCCTATCACTTAGACAACAAAGCGTAACATTTAGCGTAACATTTTACTCGTGTTCTGCTGTAGAATGTTAACTGTTAGTTACATTTAATGTTTACGCTAAAAGTTGCGTTAAATGTTACCCTAAATATTTACGCTAATTCTTAAGTTAAATTTTGCGCTAAACAATACGCTAACGAACGAACGAACGAACGAACGAACGGTGATTTTAGGCAATGTTTTTGCCAGTGCTAACCCAGAGAAGCGTAAAGAACGCCGTCGAGTAAGACGCCCATCGAGTTTTCTCTGTCATTAGGTGCCTATACACCCCTCGGCGGAACTCGATCCCCCTAACGCACAGACAAGAGTCTAACGCGCTACCATTCAGGCCACGAGGGTGACAAATCTAAATGCTCATCGAGTGTCACGGTAAATCTTTGCGCTAGATGTTTCGTTCTGTCCTGTGTTCCCAGACGACACATACTTTTAAATTCAAAAAATCTACAAACGTGTTCAATACTTAATCAGAGGGTAGAAAGATTTTCTGTCACAATGTTTGTTTTGAAGGTTTCTGGCTTATGATTTTACTTCCATAAAATAATTACACAAATGAAACGAGAGAAGCGCGTTGCGATTTCATGTGAGTATAAACATCAATTTTCGTTGATTAGATAGCGTCACTTACAGAAAAGGCAGAATTCCGAATCAGTTTTACTCGGGGGCTGCGTTTGACAACGCCGTCGTGCGTGCCGTCATTCTTTATGAAGGCGCCTTGAACTGATGATATTCTTTTGCTTTATTTTATTTTTATTTTGTTTGACGCGCAACAATTTTTGATTACTTCTGTCCTACTGTCCGGGAAGCGAGTCTCGCTGTTGTACGTTATAAAAAGAGATGCAACTAAAGCAATTTAGATGATTGGCTGCATCGAGTTTAGTTTAGCTGATCAGTGCGTTTTGATACAAACGCAGCCAATCAACATGCGCACGTCTGGGAAATGCACGTTTGTACGTGTGTTTTGGTTTGTTTGTTTGTTGTTTGTTTGTTTGTCTGTTGTTTGTACATATGCTTGAAAACGTGCTTTTAATTATGATTTGTCAAGAACAGACTTTTTGAGCGACTTTTTATGAAACATGTATAAGCGCCTCCATTTTTTAAAAGGTCCTTTTGATTTTCCGTACAATTCATTTTTGGAATTAATACAACAAATAAATTTATACAGGCCATTCGAACACAAAACGTAACTGTTTGTTTAGTTGTTTGTCTGCTTTATTATTTGTTCAATGCCAAGACGGAAATACACAAGCAGACTAAATCGACAGTTGCACTCTCGTTCCTAATATAAGCCACATAATTGTCTGTGTTTACTGTTTCGTACGTGTCTCCAGTAGTAGCTAAAATGGCACAGCTATTCCAGCGCGGTGTTCAGCGTAATTTTCAAAGACAACATTGACCGAGTGTATACCGCTGAGAATTCCTTCAGCTGCATCTGTATGTGCATCTGCCATCTTCATGTCGTGCGAGAGAAAGCTCGAAGTTGATAGTTCTCCAAAGTTATTGTTTCACCTTTTCTGACAGTGGAACAAAGCACACTAAAATGCCTAAATCTTTGGTTCACATCTGCCCTTTTTGCCTTTGTTTTTTGTACATATCTGCAGTGTGGTTCAGCACCCGCAGGGGTATGTCACTTCCCACCAGGTCCTGGGGTGACGGCTCCCACTTCCTATTCTGACCGACGAACTGCTGACTGACGTCATCGACGACGGCGGGCAACCGACGGGACGACGGGTGATGACGCCAATCAGCGTTGTGCAGCCGTACTGGGCTTGTAGACAAGTCATCAGAGCCTAGGGAGGTATTTGGATGGGGGTTCGCAGGAGGGGGCGGCAGACTCGCCAGTGGCATAACCTGGGTGCCGGTTGAGTCTGATTGCATCCGCCGAGTTAGTGCTACACTACTCTGCATCTATGCCTTGCAAAACAGCTGGGGAAATTGATGGGTGTAGCGGCGCGATTACGAGTCATGTTAGTCACTCACTACACCTATAGAGTCGCACTCGATAGGCCGGGGGCGGCACCGGATAGGCCACAATAGAGGGAGCAGAGACGAGAATCAATCACACGGGACGAGACAGATGCGAGCTGATGGCACAAGTTAATCTGACCAAGATCTCTCATTGTTCCGACGACGTGTGCATTTATTTTCATTGCATGAGATAAAAATAATTATGAGTTCAAAAATATCGCAACTGATTTGGTTTTACAAAAACGGAACGCGAAACGAATCGAAAACGCAAAAAAATCATAGGAAACTCCGCCTTTTAAATGTCACGCGCACACAAAGCACACGCACGTGCTGCGCGGCTATATATGCGCTCTATGCAAGCACGCAACAACAACACGCGAGGAAACACAATAAAGCACCACAACAACACGTAAATTCGAAGATTGAATAAAAGTCTGCTGGAAAGTTTTATAAATCAATAAGATAATAATTGATTTGGATAGATCTTAAGACGACGCATCGAATGATATGTTACTTGGTGGTGATTGGTTGGATTTCAAAAGGTAAAATGGGTGATCTTTAAAGTTGGATTTGAGAATGCTAAACTACTCAAAAATATTACACGTGGAAGCTAAACTAATATCATAAATTTGGTATTACTTACCGATTGGTAAATTTAAATGGATAGAAATCACCGGTCGACAATTGAGCTTGCGTTGCGGACGCATAGCTCACATCAGAATCATCGACAAATGTCTAATTGTTATCACTTGGAATTCTCGTTGCTGATTGGCTGGCGGTTGTTTGTTCATTGGTGGAATGTTCTGATGATCACTGTTGTTGAGCCACTGTTCATTGGAATTGTTCGTGTTGTGGGTTGCCTTGTTTGTGCTGGTCCATCTGGCGGGTTTGCACGGCGGCGTAATCACTTTGCGCCTGTGGTGCTCTTGCAGGAATCGCGTTTGCACGTTTTGGAGCTCAACATGCATCACTATCTCCTTTCAGTCTCTGCTAAGCAACCTACGTACTCCCAAGCGCAGCCTGATGCCTGAGCCTCCCACTTCCAAGAAAGCTCATCGAGAAACCTGAAAAGTGTTCTCAAAATATTTTTCGCGCTGATTTTGTTGTACATGCGTCCATTTTTGGATTCACCGAGAAAGTGAATGATTCCACCAAACTGACGGCAGCTGGTGTGGTGAGCGTGAGACATTGGACTTCATTACAGCTTCCTCAACTGTTCTGGTGACGTTTAACAAAAAAAACTGAAGATCATTCATTGTTCACAAACAAATTGTTTACACATAGTTCAAATTCCAACTGTTTGTATGCAAAACAACCGAGAGAAAACTGACCGCGGGTCAAGACACCGGACAAAAACGCGGTGCAAGTTCTGGCGGTTCGAAACGAGCAAAAATATTTTTGCCGCGCGGCACAAAGTTTGACTGCGAGACCGCATGTACTGTTTGACCCGTGCCTTCATTGCGGGCAAAACAACTGTGCCCTCACAAACAATCATTAGAAATGATATCCAACAACCAGCGCCAACCGCAGCACAGTCTGTGTGTCAACTTGATGAAAGTTTTTACTCTCTTTTTACTCTCTGCGCGGCATTGCGTTTCAATTGGCTCTCTCCACAGCACCGCATAGCCTCGTACACATGCAGAGATTCAAACAATTTCAATCAACTACGGATACTACTAAGCACCATGTGTGTGTACATACAATGTACGTGCAGCCCAGGCTGATTCGAGCTTGCGCCAGCATGTGCGTTTAGGCTGTGTGTGTGTGTCTGACTTGAAAATTGTGTTCCTCACAGCCACACGACCAATTCTCAGTCACTAGTTTTGCTTTGCCTGCATGTTTTGTTTGGTGCGAGTTGTACAACTAAATGCTTGTAATAATGTTGCCATATGCATGAACTTTTTGTTTCTTCCACCGTATGCATAAAGTTCTTGTCTAAATACCACACACTTTCTTTGTTGCATAGTGGTGGCATAGTCACGCGCAAGCACGAACGTTAGCAAGTCTGCGCAAAACTGACAAAAAAAACGCGTGTATTCCACTTTCAGTTGTTCAATTTCCATTCAGAGCACCGACTGGCCAAAAATCAGATATAACCAGTAATTATCGAAATTATTATTTTCTTTCACGTGCCTAACATCAAAATTTGTGTTACCATTTCAGCCGGCGCTGAACTAAACCATCCACCCGGCAGAACTGTGCTCGGCTGCTGAAAGCCAATCAAAAAGCTTGCAACTCAATTATTGGTATCAAAAATTTCAACGCAAAATATATGAACATCTAAAAATGACGGGGACACAATGATGAAGACCGATTGAATTTATTGGAATTTATTGTCGTTTTGCGCTTATTCGATTGGTTTGGCTGACGATTTAATTCGGAGTTACGATCAGATATGAATGACAGTCCTTCGATAGCACCATCATCGTTAACTGAGCTCCGAGTGGAAGCTCCGACAGAAATCCTGCCGACATAAAGCGGAAGACTTTTCACCGCTAATTCCACTGTACTATTTTCGTCAGACCTTCAGATTCTCAAATTCCATCTGCGTTAGCTATCGACGCCCGTTCCCTGGTTTCTTAATTTGAGGTAAATCAGGGTTTTTTATTAATTGTGGTTTTTAGTTTTTTGTAATAGCCACTTTGGTACAAGGTTTATCGCTGGACCATCATCGCTTATCGCTGATTTGAGTTCAGCTGCTTCAGTTTAGTTTGTCACGAAAAACCAACATTCCGATTTATTCTTTTTTGAACCACTACCGCCTTTTACTTCATTATGCAGTAAAAGACCGACGAAACAAACATGGGACAGAACGATTTACACTGGAAAATGCAAATACTGCGTGGCTTTTTATGTGCTCAAATCACAAATCAGGAAAAGATCGCCCAGCATCTAGGAAAAGTAGCTGAGCATTGAGCCACAAACGCCCTGTCATAAGCAGTCGCACGTTGTGAGTGGTGCAGACACGCAGGGCACAGCACATAGGACTACCACTACTGCCAAAGCAAACTGCCGCATCGCAATTCTGCAGGTTCGCCCGCATCGCATACCATACCAGCATGTCCAGCGGCGAGCTCGTCTACTACTTCTCGACGGCGTTGAAGGGCGCCCTGCTGCAGGTGGACGACGACATCATCGACAAGCTCAACTACTTCTACACGGCCGCCGTGCTCGTCGTGTTCGCGATGTTGACCTCGTGCAAGCAGTACGTCGGGCAGCCGGTGCAGTGCTGGGTGCCTGCGACGTTCACGGGCCCCATGGAGCAGTACACGGAGAACTACTGCTGGGTGCAGAACACCTACTTCCTGCCGCTCGACGAGTACGTGCCGAAGAATCTCGTCGAGCGCGAACACCGCCAGATCGGCTACTACCAGTGGGTGCCGTTTGTGCTGTGCATGGAGGCGCTGTTGTTTTACGTGCCCACGCTCATCTGGAGAATACTCAGCTGGCAGTCTGGTAGGCGAGCGTTGTGGAGACGCGAGATTCTCGTTTCACGCTAATTATAATCTTTGATTTCCAGAAATTTCATGTCCACTGCAGACTGTTCAGTGAGACCAGTCAGAAAAATGGCCAAAAAAGATTTTGACAGGCACAACAGTGAAGAAAATTGCTGTGGAGCTCAGGAACGGTAGATACGTTTGAGAATCTTTGGTGGGATGAGCCGCTGCTTTGAGAACAGGAAACTAGCACAGGGTACTTCATAAGCGACTCAAATCATACTGTGATAATAACTGAAAAAGGCAAAACGATGTAACTTTTCCAATCAATAATTTTCCTCATCAAAAATTATCCTCATCATTGTGTTCTGAACAAAATAACGTACGTCATTAATTTCTGATTGGCCCCACTGAACAATGAAACAGTGATCAGAAAAGTTTTATTTAAATCAAACTGAAATCTTGATCACCTTATCAATCAGCTAGTTAATTTCTTTCGCTGATTGGTTAGGAAAATATGTATCGTGTGTAGCATATTACAGAAGCTAGACTAATATGCTAGAAAGTGTATGCTTTTAATGACAACACTAACCACCGTGATGCTTACAACACATTACTAGTCGGGCAGGTTAGTCACTGCAACACACACGGCGTTTTATGTTTTTTAACAAATCAATGGTGCACTTTTGGTGTTGTAAAACTGATAAAAGCGAGGATCAATAGGAGAATCCGTGCCAAGGGTGTGAATCAGCATATGATCATCGTTGAAAACAAAACTTTCTGCTTTCCGCGAATGAGTCTTAATTTAAAAGATTTTTTCTGAAAAAGTGGTAACGATTTAATAGATCCTTAACTAGATCCCTATCACTCTATAACGTATTCAGACTCGCAGGAGAATGAAGCTGATGGTTTTGGATCCTCCTATTAGTCCTCAGTTTTTATTGGTAAAATCAGATCCCGACGGCTTAACAGTTTTCATCCGCACAAGCTCAACGCGTATGTCCTGTAGCTTTGGGATTCTTGGTTTAAACACGCAAGCAATCTTGCTTTATTCGATCAGCTTTTTTCAGTTACTCTATATTTTATTTGCTAAACTATCACACTAACCCGTGCCTAGAAATTATAGTGGTCTGCAAGCGTCGTTTTAATTTTCAATTGGTTTTTAATTTTGATGTTTTTTTTCAGGTGTTACGTCGATCACGAAACTACCAAGTTAAATTTTTCATGGTTGTTATGTGCACATTGCAACGATAGTACGGTGCATACTCATAAATTTTCTTACCATTCTTTGATGTCTTAAGCCTAAAGTGGTGTAAAAAATTAAATCTCCATATGTTCTGATTACACCTGAAATTTTAACGTCCGTAAATCTACATGTACATTCTTGTAGAGCTACATATGTTCCAGCGCCTTACTCTCCTGTTTCTCTGTGCTTGTAAATGTCCACCTAATGCGCCTGTTCCGCAGACTTTCAAGTCTGAATTAACACAGCAGCGTTCTTGAAAACGAAATCGAGACGTGCTCACTCAAGTTACACTCTCTCTATGCGGGCGCGTTACAGTGCGAGATTCGTATCAGATTGCTAACTCTGCTGGCGCTTTCTTAATTTGCTTTGTGGCTCAAAGAGGCTCAAAGGTCCCTGTTTTTAAAAACTTTCAAATCAATTTATTCAATATTCTGATACTATTTTACTACTATACTACTGTATACTTTCAGCAATCATTTAGACATCCTGTAGTCAATAAATAAAGTGGTTGCCGTCATGTCATGAACTGAATTTACCCGACTACAATGACTTGCACATGTACATGACGTGATTAGTAAACGCGTCGCAAGTATTATTTGTGCCAAATCACCATTATAATTTTGCTAATGTCATGTTGGCACGCAAGATCTACAATAACATCAACACGACTTCAATGCAACCCACCACAACAACATCGACTGCACCACCAACGTCCACGACGCTCAACAGCCTGCCGACTTAGCGCTATAAAAGAGCCTGCCGCAAACAATGTGCCTCTGCTCGATCACACTTGAGTCCTGACCATCGTAAATACGTTCGTATAATTCGCCGGCGTTTCTAGCATATTCGTCGTTATACGACTAAAACACGGCGAGAACTCGAGGTGGAATAGAGAAAAGTGTGTAAAAATTATTAAAGTCACTCAATATTGCGACGACGTGGTGATCGCAGGGCGACATTGAAGAAGACAAACACTAAATACTCCAAACCCTGTGGCGTTTGGAGAACACAGCATATACCGAGGCAAATCAAGCCGAACACACTGAGTGCGTTATTAGCACTCGGAGAGCACAACCGAACACAACACACACACCCGGCAATAAACACAATGTGTGCACGCAAGTAATAAGCAGTGATGTTGTTGTACTATTTCGCGTCGGCCGTGAAGTCCGTGCAGCTGCACGTCGACGACGACATCATCGACAAGCTCAACTACTACTACACCACGTCCATCATCACCGTGTTCGCCATTCTCGTCTCCGGCAAGCAGTACGTCGGGCAGCCGGTGCAGTGCTGGGTGCCTGCGACGTTCACGGGCCCCATGGAGCAGTACACGGAGAACTACTGCTGGGTGCAGAACACCTACTTCCTGCCGCTTGACGAGTACATTCCGCAAAACCTCGTCGAGCGCGAACACCGCCAGATCGGCTACTACCAGTGGGTGCCGTTCGTGCTGGCACTCGAGGCGCTGCTGTTCTACGTGCCCACGCTCATCTGGAGAATACTCAGCTGGCAGTCCGGTGCGTTTTTGCAGTGTCTCTCTGTGCGCAGCCATGTTGAAGTCGTGTGCTTTAGCGCTTGTCAGTCGCAAACATAAACAAACGCACACGTTTGTGATACGCAAACGTTTTCGTTTACATATTGCGAAACGGTTTTGCGAATTAGTCAACACAAACGCTTTGAAACTAAACTCCCATGGAAAGTGTTTGCCTGACAGGTTCTAAACAGCAATTCAGCCACCGCAAAGTGTTCGAGCACTGCTGGGTTATACTTTCTGGCGTGTACTGTGTGTCGGTGTGTCTGTGTGATCACTGGTAAATTGTAACCAATGATTTCGATGAGTTGTTTTGAGTGAATTTCTTTGGTGAAAACGTGCTATTAGTTTTGGTGAAAGTGAGCATTAGCGAGTGTGGTCCTTATTTGTCACAAAGCACTCCGGTCTACACCGTGCACATTATTTGTGTTTGTATTGAATCTAAGCCAACAATTCATTGTTCTGAAATTAGGCTGCACAACGCAATGTTTTTTCTGAAATATAACACTCCAAGAATTTTTTGCAAAAAAACCGTTTTCAGACATTTTACGACTCATTTGTGGGTGTGAATGGGATTGCGACGCCTTTTTCACCGAACTAAACAGTTTTCTTAACTTTATATCCTGCTTGTCTCTGTGTGCATGCATGATGAAACCCGAAACAAAAATGCTGCAGCGGGCTAGAAAAACAGAATGCGCCTTTCTCTCCTAAAACTAAATGGTTTCTTTCTCAAATCGACTTAACCTGACAGCGTTTGAACGAACACTAACTGCATGCACGAGAGAGGACAAGCAGGAGTTGAAAGGGGAGAGCTGACCAAAAAGTTCGCACAGAATCTTCAGTAATCACACCCTTTTTTCGTTTTTGCTCTTCACCAATCCTACCAATGCAAAATATACATTTTTCAAGTACAGTCGATCTTAAACTATAGGTAATCAGCTGATTGGTCGGTGACCACGTGCTGCATATGCCGTCTGTGCAGGACAGACTCCACCCTCACAGCAACGCCTACACAGACAGCGAGTGTGGTGTGCACCAAGCAGTCAGCTGATTGCCTATAGTTCCGAGTTCGTCTGTATACGCAACATCAATGCATACATGAACGCAAGTCCACCTGTTTTGCGTTGCACTCGCTGCGCAGGCATTCACGTGCAGTCGCTGGTGCAAATGGCCTGCGACAGTCGTCTGCTGGACGCCGAGTCTCGCAAGCGCGCATTCCAGACGATCGCGGCGAACATCGAGGAGTCGCTGCACATCAAGCACCAGACGGGCACGAACAAACTGAAACTGTTGAATCTGTTCATCTGCACGCGCAACACCGGCTCTGCCGTCACCTGTCTGTATATATCGTGCAAACTGTTGTACACGATCAACATCGTCGGTCAGATACTGCTGCTCAACACGTTCCTCGGCAACAAGTCCAACTGGTATGGCGTGCAAGTCATGAACGACCTGATGGCCGGCCGCGAGTGGGAGGAGTCGGGGAACTTTCCGCGCGTGACGCTGTGCGATTTCGAAGTCAAGGTCGGTTATATCACCAAGTGGGACCAATTGACAATTGGACAAAACTTCTTTTACGCTTTTTGCTTTTTTAAAAGTTTAAAAACGATCACAGAGCATTCATACTGAAACTGTGTGGTGCTCTGTTTTAATAAATCCGAAAGATTGTATGTACTACAACAGTTTGTGGAACTGGAGAAAGGATAGTCAACTACGATCGGGTTATTTTGAAAAATGCCTTTTTGGACTTGTTTTTAACATTGTGTCCCACTGATCCGTGGATTCACGGAAATCCATAAACGACGCAGCGGTTAAGCAAATGGAAATAGTTTAGAATTTTTTGACTTCGCGCCATGAGACACCCCGCCTCCTTTTAGAGGCGAAATTATGAATGAAGTATAGGCTTTATATGCAAGACTTTACGGTCAGTCAGTGCATTCGGATGACAAAAGGCAGAGTCGACTGAAAAAAAACCATTCAATCGTGTCTCTGTTATTGGTCTTGTTCGCACAGGTGCTCGGCAACGTTCACAGGCACACGGTGCAATGCGTTCTAATGATCAACATGTTCAACGAGAAGATATTTCTGTTCCTATGGTTCTGGTACTTTCTGCTCGGCTTCTCGACGTTCGCGAGTCTACTCTACTGGGTCGGCATCTCGTTGAGTCCCGGCCGCCAGTTGAACTTTGTCGGCAAGTATCTGGTCGGCATCGAGGGCTACAAGATGGTCGACTCGCAGTCGCTGCGGCGGTTCGTCTTCAACTTCCTCCGGCAGGACGGCGTCTTCGTGCTGCGCATGGTCGCGACGCACGCCGGCGAGCTGCCGTGCTACGAGCTCGCAAAGCAACTCTGGAACAACTTCTGCGACAATAAAGAGGGTAAATTCTGAGCGGCGCCCGACACACACGCACGTTATTAGCTCACTGCCCAGTGAATTCGAATGTTATATGGTGTTGATTCAATTGCGGTCATTGTATGCCATATACCGCCAAAGCACCACATTTGCTATTCCGTACAGGCCGATCGTGAAATAGCGCGTATTATCGAGCGACAACGTCGTGTACAGAAACGAAAACGAAATTTCGAATATGTTTTCCGTCATTTGTACTGATTTTCGTATGTTTTAAAATTCGTCGTTGCGGTTTTTCAATGAAGACGCATTTCGTGTTGAACATGCGATACTAAGTTCCCATTCTATTTTTCGTTCAGTGCTGCTTGAAGGCTGTTTCACTTCTATGAAACAAACAGTCGCTCGCACATATGAAGCACGTTTCAGTTTAACAAAAACAGAAACTCTCGTTCTTACTTTCGTTAATCTGTGGCGGCTTTTCTTAGTTTTTGAACGGCTCGGTTTTTTTACAAACAACTTACAAAAAACGCTATCGATTTTGTTGATTTTTTATGCACACAGCGCTTTTCCAAGCAGCCACCAAAAACTGATTTTTACTCATTTCAGCTTCATATATCTGAGAGAAATGAACAGCGCTTTTTGATTGTATGTATATACGTAGATTACTCCAAAAAAATCTAGCAATTTTATTTGCGCTTATTCACACGAACGCTTGTCACGGAAGAAATGGTATCGTATTTTCGTGTGTATTTTCCTGTGCGTGCAAACAAAATTTGACAGTTGGTGAAAAATGAACACAGCGGTGTACCACGCTTTCCGCTGGTGGTGGTAAGCCTCAGTGACGATCTTTATCAAGCGTCCTATATACCATGCCGTGCAATTCAATTTTTTTACCACTGTCGTTTCTTGCCCCGATTATGTCTTGTTCACAAAAGTTGCACAGGAAAATGCACATAAAAATGTCAATCCATTTGTTCCTTGATTATTACAGCAGCACGGATGATTTTCAAATCGGCAAAATCAATTTGTTTTCCTATCACCGAAAATATGCAAGGAGCTTGTACGTACCGTGGTGGTGCACTTTATCAATATCAGTTATTCTTATATTCAACACACAAAGCAGATGAAGCTTTGTAAAATCAATTTCAGTTATGTTTTGGTTGGTTTTCACAGTATCGAAAAACTTTCATTTGCTGTGGGTATGAACGCTTTAATACGGACTGAACAAAGCAAGAGGCAATTGAACGCTGGTCTTGCTTCAATTCTTAACGACTCGCTTTTTTTTTCAGGCAACTAAACAGAATGCAGGCCAATCTTCCAACTGAAACCGTCCATTTGGGCACACACCCGCGCACCCGCACACGAATTACTTGGTGTTTCGACAAAAAACGCTGCCATTTTTGTATCCTGCCTATTTATATTTACTACAAACTGTTTAAAAACTATTATTTAGCACAACAATTATACTTTTTTCTTCCTACCTTTTTTGTTTTTTAAAAATACTGACCGCATAGAATTCAGTAGTAGCTTAGCCAGTAGCATATATAATTTATTTTTTTGATTTGGTTATTTTGTTTCTACAATTTTGATTTTGCAAAAGTCACACGCTTTAAAAGTAATTGTGATATACTTTTTCGTCATCACATCTAGTCTTGTTTTGGAGGAATTTCACGCTTTGAGTAATATTGTTTTTACAGTCGGACAATTGTGTGTGATCGCGGTGTTGTTTCACTGAGTCAGAATTTATTTGTGCCACTTTTTTCCAAAAAAACACGACATTGATTTTCTTGCGTTCGCTGTGCAGGCTTTTCCGGTTTCTTTTTCATTCTCGCACGGGCACGACAAGCCTACAAGCAGATTTCTGTTTAGATAACATGTAAGATATAATCCTTTAATAATGATTTTTCTTTACATATAAATCTTTCTATGAGATTCTCGTGCACGGAGTTTTACAAGTACAGTATCTGCTGTTTTTATTCATTTCAAACGCACTACATACTTGTAGATTATACAGGGTCTGTGCCCAATGACGTCATATGTTTCTAATAATCTAATAAAGACCTATAATCTACCGTATCTACCGTAGTCAGCGAAAAGTGAACAAAAACGTGATACTGTGTACAGTATATTGGTCTACGTGAGTCCTTCACATTGCCACAATATTGCCCGGTATTTCAGATATTAATTCAAATTTTCTTGGTTATTCTAGTGAAATATTGCAAGAGTTCGTGTTTAGTGTGAAGAAAACTATTTTTCAGTTCATCTGCTGTGTAAAAAAGAAATGCAGGACTATTAATAATAGTACTATTACAAATTTCAAAGCTGATTAAAAAACTACAGTTTTTTAACAACAAATTTGGGCAACTTGCACAGGCGAAACTCAATGTGCAGCACTAAATCAATTGGCCAAACACTTCGCTTTTTCATTTAATTTATTTCACTGAGTATCTTTTGAAATGTTCAAATACCTTTGTGTTTTTTTAATGAATTGGCTTTTCTTGTGTTCAAAAAGAATTCACATCAAACGACAGAACGTTTTTTTTACAATCAACAAATATGGAGCTTCTCTGGCTTCCAAATACACGGGGCATCGTTTTTTGATTCCGTCAACCTGAAATAATTTTACCATTGTACTTCAAAAATTTCATGAACATTGCGCGTTTCACTAATTTTATAACAAGACAACACAAAAAAGTCACATAAAACAGTGCTGTGACACGGTTCAATGCTTTTCTTTATTATTCACTCGATTTATATAGGTTCCGATTAAACAGCTAAAAACTGCCATTTAGCGTTCTTCTGATTTTAAAAACATCTGAATAAGTTATCTTGATATTTACTTATTAGTTTTGTAAAATTTTCTCACGATGATGAGATTTTTCAATATCGAAGTTGCATTGTTTTTCTATACGTACGTACAATATGTGTATGCAACTTTATGCAACCAAAACTCATGCGCAGTAAAACGGTATAAAATGTAGTTTTTCAACGAAGCTAAGATTTGTCAGAAAATTGTTCTTCAATTGTGTTCTGTACTTGTGCGCTTATAACGTAAATTTTCGTGTGGATATATTCAAGTCTTTGGAATCGTCTAAACCGATATATTTCATTTGAGTGTCTGGTAGAAAAGTCGGTGCCGTGCAATTCGTTCAACATACGCTTTTTGTAAAGCAAGTTTGCTAAAACATGTCACTTTTTGCCAAATATACACTGTAGAGCGTGGGAAAATTTGAGATCTATATGTCTTGCAACTTAAGATCCCTTTTTTCTTTACTCTTGCCAAAAAAGTGACAGTACACAACACGCAAACACGCACACAGGCACACGACAGGTGTGTGTTTGTGACATCGTGTGCAACCGTGTGTGAAAGGAAATGCACGAGACTTTTCAGACAAGTACACTAGCACCGGTGTCTACAATGACGTCACTCAAACCCATAGGTTTTGATATAAAAACTTTTGCCAACTTTTTTGTTCGTTGTTTTCTTGAAGCAAACAACTACATTGTAGACCTACAATGTTCACCAACGCAAGTCCACACTGCTGTATTGTGATAATTCGAGTTTACTGTGACTCCGGTTTTCTTTTTCTGCGAGCAGCGGGATAACTGTTCTTAGTTTTCAATTGAATTTCGTTTCTGGTTCATTCTACTAAAACTGAATTTCAACGTTCAAACTTTTTAACTTAGTTGAAAACTTAGAAGACTATTCCGTTGTTTGTCTTTTCTGTTTCATTGGTTTTAAACACCTGAATTATGCTGAATGAAAACAGATTCTGATTTGTTGTTTTTCTTTTTCACTACTTTGATTATGATATACTATTGTTTGTTATACTACCGTATTATACACTATTATTCTTGTATGCTCGTCATGATTTTTGACTATTGATTTTTGTTTTTTGTTTTTTTTTATATTTTACCATCGGATCTCAGAGAGACAACTCCAGATGATAAAGCGCTGCTTTCGACCAATGAATAAAAATATAGAAAGACACGATTGCAATCTTTCAACGCTGTTATAAATGTCATAGCAATTGACGCTTGCCGACCGTTGCAATAAAACATGACGCCGCTTTTGAGAAACAAATGGACGCCAAAAAAATGTAGCAGAATTTTTCCGTCAGATACAGTTAGTAATTGATGAAACAATTGATTGAAAGAAAATCTTGAACCAAACAACGAGGAGGATACACGAACACCGCGCGCACTTTTATGCGCTCAAACACCAATTTGAAAAAATATATAAGGGGGTTATTTAAGGGGGGGTTTATGGGGGGTTGGGGTTAGGTTGGTTTAAATTTTGGAAACTTTGTAATGAATAAGGGTGTTTGGAGGGGGTTTTGGGGGGGGGGGGGGGTAATACGGTAGTAGCTGCGCAACTAAAAACACGTGTAAGAAAAAGTGGCGTGCTAGTAATAAAGTCGTATGTCAAAAGTGCGCCAATTCAAAAATGATGTTGCATTCAAAATTCTTGTCACAAGGAAAACAACTTTGTTATGCCTTCGGATGTTCCGCTAATAACTTTATGTCGACTTTCTTCGTGCACACAATTGAATAATTTTTTAAATGCACACCTGGTGATACAATTGAATTTCCAATTACATTTGTATATCAGTGAAAAGCAAAAGTTCGGGCACTGCTTATATCAGCTCATAAAAGCAAGTCCCACTGTCTGTGGCTCTTGTGGCAAATAAACAATAAAAACAACATTGACAAAAAACGTTGATAAAAGGTGTGCTTTTTTTGAACTGCCTACGTGTTTTGAAGAAACTGACAATTCTCTCGTCAAAACTTCTTGTGTGTTGCTTTGTTGAAACAAGCTGTTATTGAATCAAGTATGCCGCACAATGACCCGTTTTCATGGCCTGAAACCATTGAACCATCGGAGGTGTTCAAGCCCATTTGGAATCAATCGACGTTTTTCGGTCGTCTGCGGCATTTCGTGCATCTGACCGACCCGCGGTCGCTGTTTCGCTCACAGCAGACATTTCTGGACGCGAAACATTTGCTGATTCGTTACAGGTGGACAACCTACGTAGATTTCAAAGTCACATGAAAACCCATCGCTAAATTTGCTTTCTGTGTGATGAGTGAGGCCATTTCATACTAACGTATATTTGGTGGCGTACGTCAAAATCAAAGTCACGTCGTCTCCATGGACGGCAGTATGCATTAACACGAGATCTGAGCGTGGTAAGGCGACATGCCGTGTCTGTGTGGACGTTGGTATGCGAGAACAGAAGACCTGTCGTGAGCGTGACACATACGTCAGTCGTATGAACGGGCCTTAAAGGCGCGGTGCACGTTCATCCGTGTTAATTATTAGTCTGCGAAATGTTTGTCGTGTTCTTCCGATCCGATGCCACGTGCACAGCGCTTTGTAAAAAAAAAATAGAAACACCCCACGAACACAACAGGTTTTCATGGACTATCGCTGATAATCGCAGACATCACGGGCCCAACGTGGACGGAGTCAGCCAACGTGACGTGCGTCGCGCGCACTGTCTGTGTCAGGCCGCGTTTCACCCGGACAACGGCGAATACCAGCATCCGGTGGGGCGCATGGGCTCGCAGGTTGCCGGCGGCACGGCGGTCGTCGCCGGCATGCTGCTCTTCTACAAGTGCGCTAGCGCGTGTTTTTTTTTCATCACACGAAAAAGATGTTTTTGCCAATACGATTTTGCAAGAACTAAAGTTGCCACATCGCACGATGAAGGCGTCGACGTTTGATTTGACTTAACGTTTTCACTTGTTCGGTCCACCGTGGCCGTAGAAAGGGAAACTCGCTTGCAAATGAACCGCGCCGACACCGCTATCACTTTGGATGTTCACCACGCTAAAAAGTATCGGGAACATCGTGTACCGTGTTACATGTCTGCCTGATTGTTCTGTCGCGGAATTAAAAATGACCCAAAACGCCGAGTTGCCATTTTCATTTCCGGTACACCACGCGGGACAACCAGGTGGACAGGACATCGGACATTTGGTCGGATCTTTTGTCAGCGTGACTGTTCTATAAAGAGTCACCAAAAGAAAAAAGGACATTCCGTGACAGATTTAGGGATTTATGCCAGTTCAGCAATTCAGATCGACGCCGGCGGTTCTACTGTGGCAGTGGATCAATCAGACGTACGCTGCGGTTGTGCTGTACACAAATCGAAATGCAAACACGCCACTTAGCAGAAAGTGTGTGATGAAACGGCACGCGCTGGAAAAAATGTACTGTTAGAGCACACATTTTTTGGTTTTTCTGAAATTTTTTTTTAAACAGTGACATCGCGCTGTCTTATGTGATGTCCACCACAGCAGCGGTCAGCACTGCGCTTGGATTGAAGAGCTTTTTGAAACGGGTGAGTGTGAAAATAAGCAGAGTAAAGACCTGCAGCCAATAGCAACAATAAATAGCGCAAAAACCGAAAACAACTCCAGTTCCAAAATCGCACCATTCACCGACTGGTGCCGTTTGCGGCGGTGATGGCGGCGAATGCAGTGAACACCCCGCTCATGAGACGCCGGTGCGTTCTTGTGTAACGATGAGAGTTTGCGAATCTTTGAATTGTCCTGGTGGATTCAGCTTAGCCACTGGAGGAAACTTTGAGCGACTCGTTTTGCTAAAGAATTTTGCTTTTCAAATCGAGTGTTCCCATTTCAAAATCCAATCTCGTTCTCCTTGCTGGGCACCTGGCAACGTTTCAGTTTCAGTCCGTGCTGTAAAAAAAATCGTGACTGGCCGGGTAGATTTTCCAGTCGGCCGGTCTCTTTCCCCTGCTCCACGCTGATCAACGTTTGGGTAGATTTGTATGCTGAGATTTGTTGCAGCATCGGCAGCTTTGCGTGCTGACGATTTGGTTGTAAAGTTTTTCGGGTTACAAAAACTTGATGAAAGTTCATATAGCAGATTGTTTCAGGGAGCTGATCAATGGAATCCCACTGACTCAAACACCCAATGGCGACGAGACAGTTGCAATTTCACGGGTAAACAGATTTGCTCCCATGTCAAGATGCACTCTGATTACTTGCGTTTATTACGTTTCAAAAAGGCGGATTGGCTGAAAACGTTTTCACGCAAAGTTTGCTTTGTAGCTGGCTGCATGCAAAGCGATGACGTTGATTTGGCTGAGTCGATTGGTGTTGAACATTCCGCCAATGGGTGAGCGGAGCAATTTGAATTATTATTAAGCTAGAATTCACGCTAAATAATAATGCCCGCAGTGGTGTCCGGTGTCCATGTCCGCCGCCGTGTGCTGTTCGGAAAATAAAATTAGCTGCATAAAAAACCAAGGGTGGCTTCGCTACTCACTGTGAATAGGCTGATTTTAATTCCGGGACACCGCGCGAGACAAAAAACCGGACCCCACTTCAGTCATTTTTTAGCGTGAAGCCTGTCCAGCAAAACTTTCAGAGCAAGAAACCGCTGTGAACAGAACCAGACAATAAAAATTGCAAAAACATCCTGTCCTTCTGCGTGTATTTCTTGCGTATCAAAACAGGCTTCATTCCGCCGATCGTCGAATCGCTGGAGAGACGACAAATTCGACCGAAACTGAAACAGCCGATGCTCGTGGGCGTGCAGATCGGACTGACTTTCATATTGTGAGACAATGATTATGGAGTTTGAGTGTTTTAACATTTTGCTTTTTTCAAGTATTCAAATGTATTTGGTTTACTATTTCTTTTTGAGTTTTGCTTCATTTCGACCACTTTTCATTTGTTGTTTTCAGGATCGGTATTTCGACCCCGGTTTCGTGCGCGGTATTTCCACAGCAGAGGTAAAAATAAACTATGGAAATCAAAACAAAACTGAAAAAAGGGACAACGAAGCGGTTCAACACATTGTTGTTAGCCAACGCGGTTTCCATTGCAAAACATCCTTTCGTCAGGAAATCCTTGAGTTTTCATATTGCTGTGGTGTTCAATTTCAGCACAATTTCTGCGAACACGCTACGTTTATTGGAGCCGCATGCATTCAAACGAAATGCTGATAATAATTGTGATCGGCTGTATTTCAATAAAGGGTTGTGATTTTTTCTGTGATATTGAATTGTTGGAGAGTTTTTTGCATTAAAATGCCTTTAAAATGCTTTTTTCAAAGTGTCGTAATGTTGTTTCTGGCGCTGTGTGAAAGTTATGCTCAAATAAAAAGAGCGTGTGCCATGCATGCACACACTTCCAAACAGCAGTAATGGTCGTGGTTGTTGCACTTTCTCGACAAAACTGTTTTCGCGTGTCGCGTTATTATTTGACTTGTCATTGCTGTTTTACCGTTTGTTATCAAATTTTGTTAGGTCTGTTTGGCTCAAAGCACTCTTCTCTTCACCATCTTGCTGCATAATTTTTTTGCAAAAAAAACACTTGCCAACACCATTTTACTTTATGCCAATATGTTCTCTCAGTATCCCCTTATCACATCATACAATGTAGTTTGTCAATAAATTTTGAAATCACACGTGCACATCTTTTAACTGATTTCTGCGTTTATTTTGCCGAAATGATTCCACAAATTCGAAATCTAAAAAGTTTTAAATTTCAGGCTTAAAACCTAAACATAAACCGAAAAATGTCTGACCAATACGAACCGCCACCATCGCATCAATTTGGCGGATTCCCCTCTAAAACTCATTTAGCCTCGCTACCACATGGCGGTTACCACGGCGAGGAGGAGTCAATTCACGGCTGTTGCAAACAATGTGGTGCACTGATGAATGTTGGTTGATTTTTTGTGAAAAGGAAAGATAAACTCATCAGAACCTTGATTTATGTGAACCAAAAGCTGTGTGTTTTCCACGTTTTCCAGTGTTCGAGACGCTGCGACTTGCTGCCACCGTCGCGTCAACTCAGTCGGAGTAAAAGTCCGGCAGCGAGCCACCGCCATTCGCCGATTCATGTTAGCTTTTTGTTTAAATTTGTTGAAAAACACACAATTGCAAATGGATTTTGATCGCGTGACCTACCTGTTTGTGGCCATTTCAACCCGCTCATGCATCTGCCATCTATGTCTGAAACGTTGCTACTAATTTTGCTAATGCCGCTGTTTTGACTGTTACACGTGTTATAAAATAACACATTATTTGCAACAAACAGTTGCTAGTATCTAGATACATTATGTTCAGGTGTTGTTTGCGACAGTAAGCTCGTTTTAGTCGCAACTTCGGCAGCACCCTGTTTTCTCAGTGCTTTGTTCACCTTGTCAGCGTGATGCACCCCAGATACACCACCAGCATTTTGCAGCCTCCAAGGAGCCATCGTCTGGCTGCAAAGGGCGACATCCCCAGGCAGTGTGCCGATCGTTCAAATCGAAACTCACTCTAAGCGGAACTTGGTGACGCGTTAATGCTGGTGCACAGTGGACTCAAGCACAGCAGGTAGCCGAACGGAAACGTACCGCTTGCGGTTGTTATTTGTTTTTTTTTAAAAAGCTTTGACAGTTTGGATGAGAGAAAAAAGTGTCTATTTGTATTGAGTAAAAAAATCGCTGTTGAAAACATGGCTTTATTTATCAGGAGGATTTCCGTTTTCGTTTAGTGAACGTGCTTTCAGACGAAATTCTTCAGACGACCGCAGGCGGTCAGCAGCACGTTTGAAGGTATTGCTTTTTGAAACCACCAGATACGTTGGGCTGTTGCGAAAATGAGGTAAAAAATGACGCGGTGAAGTGAATGAATGGTCTCATTTATTTCATGTATAGCTTTGAGAATGCAAGATAAGTTCTGTCTAGCGGTATTCACTGGATTTTGCCCAAAAAACAACAAAACACGCGTTATCGTAGGTCTGCGTGCTTGTTTAACTGTGCTTCCAAGTGTTCTAACAGAATTTGTCAGATTCAGAACTTTAGAGAAAAAAATACGGCCTCAATTGACGCAGCTGGGGCAGCAAGCCGGCAATTGGTGCCCGAGCACGAGTGACTTTGTCCTGTACAATTTGCTGCCAGATCCGTTAGAAACCGCCAACAGCAGCCGGTGCCTGCATCGCTCATGGTCGCATGGCCGTGGTTCCTGTATACCATAATCCATCATTATCCAGTTTGCGCCACGTTTTCGCTGTAACTCTGAATCGGATTTCCAGCGACAACCCCGTTACTCGAACCAAGCATTGGCGGAAAATCGCCGCTGACATTTCCGTATTGCATTTAATTCTTGAATTTTGCCCTCATTTCATCGAAATTCTTTTCGCTTACTACGTATAAAGCAATTTTTTATAACTTCTTGTTCTTCATGGAAATCGTTGTTTCGTCGCGGAATCGTGCTGTTTCTTTCAGAAGCGTCTCGCGCTTACTTGCACCGTACGCCGTCTACCAGTATGCGAGAGAAACGGTCGTTGGACGCATTGTGCGGAATCGCTCATGCGCGCCGTGGAGCATTATGTCAAAATATCGGTAAAGAAAATGCAAATAATATGGCTTTTGGTGTTCCAGTTTTATGCTTAATAATGGAGAGTAATCAACAGCCTGTATACGAAAATTTTCTGTTCGCATTAAATATTAAAATCGTTATCTTCAAAATCGTTTCACAATGTATCATTTCATATGCATCAAATCGAAATGCAGTATATATCACACTTTAGTAGATGTATTTCGCATAAAACCAGCCGAAAATAAAATTCTCCACCACCCATTTGTTTCATGACTGATAATGGATGAAGCTACTGCGGAACAATGAAAAATGTTTGCGGATACAAGAAAAGACCTGGTTTTTCTATCTACATGCTTTTATAAACAGTAGATTCTAAGCCAAATCGACGTCAAGACCAATTCAATTTTGATAAAAGTTTTACCAAATTTTAAAACCTAAAATGAAACTCTGTTTAGTTCTGAAAGTGCAAAATTCGAACTCAGCTCGTCAGCGCGAAAACCAGTGCACATATTTTTATAAAAAATTATAAATTTCCTACTCCATTTTATATGAAAAATTAAAAATTAATTTAATTAATTAAAAAATTAAAAAAAATCAAAATTTTTATTTCAACAATTTATTTTTTTTTATTTTGTTTGTTTGCGCGCTATTTATTCTATTCATTAAATAAATAATCTTGTGTTCATACTAGATTTTTTGTGACATAATTGTGTTTGTTTTGGCTTTGCCT
>JASANC010005429.1:0-33646 GCA_030248135.1 Theristus sp. LFF4_11
TCAACAGCTCAAACTGCGTTTTTTGTTTGACGACGACGAAGACGACGTCGTCGCTTAATTTTTGCGTGTGAACTGAAAGATAAAAGTCTGAAATTTGTGCGCTGTGTCGCCGGCTGGTGGGTTTCATTCCTCGCTGACCGACCGACGCGTCCGCAATTTAGAAAAATGCGTTCCGCGAATTCAAATACACGACGACGACTTCGGTTTCATCCTTCATTTTCACCATTTTCAAGTTGTTTTTGGTAAGCTGCTGTGTTCATTTACCTGGTGCACGCAGCAAGCAGCGTAGCGCACTCTTAGCTGGCTACACTGTAGTTGGATATATTTTTAAGTTTGACTGTGTCTGGAAATTTGTTTGACAACCCCACAGAAGACGTGTTGAAAATGTTTTACTGTTTGTTGAAAATAACTTTCATCCGATATGTTCCAATTCCAGCAGTAAACTTTGATCTGAAAAACAGCATAAGTCCACGATCCAAACTACAATTTATGGAAAAGGCATTTTTTTGGTTAACTTGTGATTACTCTAGGCTGGCACTGGCTGACCATTGCACATCCACGAATGCGCCAAATAAATTCAAACACAACGTGTTGGTTTTTGCACAGTTTTGGTGTTGCTGTTGCACAACAACAACTTTTGTGCAACGAAAAGGGCAGGCAGTATGGATGTGGATGGAAAGTTTCCAGCCAGGCGTGGTGTGGTGTGGTTTTTGCTGGTTTTATCGAAAACAAGTTCTTCAAGGTTTATATTTTCTCTTTTGTGCGTGATTTGACGCATTAAAACTAGGTATAGTCGTTATTATTTGTTCAACGTATGTTTAAAATGGTATTTGTTATTTTCAATAAGATCTTGTGTTGTTGTGCTGCTTTGTTCTTTGTTCTGTTGATTATCATTGAATTTGATTGGTGTGTTGACTGACTCTGTCAAAAAAAACGCTGAAAAATGACTTTTTCGCACCTGTGTGCTCTTGATTTTGTTTTGCTTACTTGGTTCTTCGCTTACTTGGAACAGTTCCGGTTCTAACTTCTTCAGTCTCACGTGAAAAAGGCATGTCTGGCAAAAAGGTTTGGCTTTTGTCAATTTTTCATGCACAATGATTTGCATTCATTGTGCCAAGAAAAAACCTTTATAGATGTTCAAACATCATTGCAGCAGTTTTTGCGATTGTCAAAAAGTCGATGAAAGACCGTCATGTAATTCAACAATTTTGCCAACTCTTTTTTCACCGAACAAAAAAGAGCTTGAGAACGTATGGAAACCATTATTTCTTTCTTATCTTAGCCCACGTTTCACGTTACAAAAGCACCACCGTTCTCCGCTGGTTTCACTGTTGTTTTGACTGTATTTTGCTTTGCTTGTTGCGTGTTTGCAAAACCCATGCCCATGTGGTTCTTGTTTGGTGAAAGATCAAAAACGAAGATAAAAATGTTTTTTTATCTCTTTGGGTAATTTGCTGTTTTTTTGGTTTGGGAAACGTGTTTGATTCGATAGTTTATTTCTGTGGCTGTTCATTGCTGGTTGCAAACGCGTTTTTTGATGTAATTTGAAGTTACGTCACTGTTTTTTTTGTTTGGCTGGCACGGGCGGAGACTTTTTTGTTTAGCACTGCTTTTAACCTAATGACATGCCATTATGTTTTTCAGAAAAAAAGGAAGCAAAACAAGCGGTCCATCACTCAGCACTTAACTGTTTTCTGTTTTCGATTTTGACTTCTGACTGTCCACTTCATCCCAAAACAATTAAAAAATGACGCCATGACAAAACGTTGAAACATGACGATTCAGAAACAGAATTCCAATTTCCTTCACGTCGGCGACATCGTGTCGTTTTATGCGGATGATGGCGCCACCGATAGCACGTGTGGATTCATGGAAACCATGGGGTTCGTTTTGGGGGATTGCGGGAGAGGGAGGGACTGATTTGAAACGGCGTTCTTGTAGCAGTATTTAGTGACGCACAGCTAGGGTTAGGGGCTTTGAAAAAAAAATTTTTTTTTATTTTTTTTTTGTTTTTTTTTTTAAAAAATTTGGATTTTTTTTTCAAACTTAAAAAAAAAATTTGAAAATTTTTTCTTCTACTTTGCTCTGAAAATTCGATTTATGGCATTTTTTGAAAGTTCAAACCAAATTTTCTTCCCAACTTCTTTGTGTGCTTAGGTAAATGTCATTATTTGGTCATTTTGACCGACGTACTCCATGTTTTTCGATTTGGATGACTTCTAGAGTCAATTTTTAGCGTTGAAATGACTTAACTGAATTGAAATATCGTTTCAGAAATCGTTTTCTTGCAACTTAGAACATGTTTTTCAGTCGGTAGGCCATGAGATGAACATGATATCTTGTTGATTGGCGTATGTTATAGGTCTACAATGGAGTTGTGCGATATATTGTTAAACAATTTGAGCGGAGATGTTGGTTAATACCACATCACACGACCGTTTTTCAGATACCCGATAACATGGCCACATGTTAAAACTTGCGTGCTGAGCTAAACTAACGTGTTAAACTTGCGTCTGTCAGTTGCCCGCAACGTGATCGCGAAATCATGGTACGTGTTTTCGATACGATGATTTGAAGAGTGGGCTCTCGCCATGTGGCAGATAGCATAGCTGGTTGAACCTGAAAGTAAGTGTCTTGGGGGGGGGGGCGACCGGGTCGACAGGGGTTGCCGACTTAGCTACAGCAAACAGGAATTTTTGAACACAGTCAAATTTTGGTAATTTTCCAAAGAGGAACCACTAAGAACGGTTCAATATTCAAGTACACGTGAAAAATTGCCCTGTTTTACTGTTGAAAATAGGGGTGGGTCGGTATAAAAAACGGTTTTTTTCGGTATAAAAAACGGTATAAAAAACGGTTTTTTATACCGGCGCCAAAAAATGGCCAAAATAAATTACCGATATTTTACCGCGTAAATTTTGGTTTTTTTCCGGTTTTTTATACCGCCGAAGGACCCAAATTTCAATTTTTGAAATCACTCAAAATGCACTGTATTCCGCATATCCATTTCAATTTTCATTTTCGCCACTTCATAACTTGATGTTCTGGAGAACACAATTCACGCTCTTGGTATAAATAAAGCACCCTGAGACCCGTGCCTCTCCTTCCATGTCCCATCTCGGTCGACCGCCAATGGGCTGGCTCTGGTCGGCGTTCGCTTTATTTTCCAGCTTTGTTCTTTGTTTATCTGTTCAAGTTTGGTCTACATGGCAATGTTGTGTTTCGTAGTTTAACAGCTTCACGCTTTTTCCGCTTTAAATCTGCCGCTTGCGCTTTTTATGCTAGTTCTTTTGTTGACAAAGTGAAGAAACTAATACAGCAAAGATTTGGTTATTTTTCAAAATTCGGTTAAATTTTCAACAATAAACGAGAAACGCCGCGATATTTATTCAGTCAAATTTCTTGAAATTTTGTGTCTTTGAACTCGGAAAGTGCTGAAAGTTTTGTTGGTGATGTCTTCGTGCTGTTTTACTGGTGATAGTGACCCGAATCTCCATCTGATTTTTTTGCTCTTTCAATTTTGTTCTTGGTTCACTTCTTTCGTCTGTGCGGGTTCGTGATTTCGGTGATCTTTTGTGTTTAGAAATGCGGTAAAATTGTTGTGCAGTTACATATCTCTCGATCATGACAGTTCAATTGATTTGCATGTGTCACATTCCTTGCTGTTGCACATGTCAATCTGTTTTGCGTTAGCTTTTTTTGTTTTAAACTCGCATCTGATAATTTTTCTGATGCTGCATTCTCTCTAAGCGCCACCGATTCAAATAAAATCAAGATTGGAATACGTTTCCATTGAACACACATACAGTTTCTGGCTAGAATTGTGGTCTTTTACTCATTATTCAGCGGTTTGCGTAAAATCAGAGTACCAGAAATTGTCGCAATCACAGGATTCTTCAGATACTGGGTCGGTAAAAAAACCGGGTATAAAGAACCGGACGCGGTATAAAAAACCGTTTTATATACATGCGATTTGAAAAAAACCGTTTTTTACCACCCCTAGTTGAAAATGCAACTTTCCCTCTATGAAATGGACATAATTTCAATAAAACACGATTTTCGCTCTTATAGTTTCCCGGATCGTTCTGAAAATAGTCTAGATGAACTCAGCTCGACGAGACGCTTCGAACGAACCTAACTTGTAAAAAAAATTTTTTTTTTAAAAAAATTTTTTTTTTTAATTTAAAAAAAAAATCCGGATTTTTTTCCCCTAACCCTACGCACAGCTATCATGTTTTGAGGGGCATTCATGAAGCAGTATTTGGTGACCGCGTGTGTTGCGCAGTCAACCTATCAAACACACTGGCAAACGTGCGTGCTATTAGGTCGAGATTAGTTCAGTTCTGGTCTGGATTTGCGTTATTCAGCACGTTTCACACTTTCACGGCACAGTGTCATGTCGTGTCAGATGCAAGGAATCGAGTTTCAGACTGGCAAAGACATCAAAATAACTGTTCTGTGTTGATTGATCGCAGTTACATCAACGCTCAATCCTAGCAACCTATATTTTAGCCTTGTGGACGACCGTATTGTCGTCTATCCGAACGCTGGCAGTCCGGACGATCCGCCTCGCAATTTACGAGGTTGGTTTTACCAAGCTCGGATTGTGAACAATGATGAACACATAAAAATCAATACTTTGGATTGTGAACACGATTGACGAATTCATGAACGCTCGTCAAAACAGCTAGCGTGTAAAAAACCATATTTTTCCAGACTGCATGTTTCGCATTTGTTCGCCGAATCGATACGAGGCACAGAAGCAATATTGGACCGAACAGAAGCGATTTCAGATGAGCGATAAGCAGAACTTCGATCAGGACATGTTGAATCGGCTCAGGGTTTGTTTCTGTGAGGGTGTTTTAGATTGTGTCCCCCCTGCGCCTCCACCGGCTGTAAGAAGTTGGTGATCTGGTAGGCTGTATGAAGGACTGAGCATCTAGTGGGTTGGATTCGGTTGCCTTTCGGTCGCTTTCTTTATGAACATGACAGCGAATATGATAGTTCAGTGGTCAGACTTTGGTTCTAAAAATCAACCCCAACCGAGTTCGCTTCAAAGTTGTTCAAAGTCACAACATTCGGTCACAAAGTCGTGCTATGAAAAACCGGAACTTCCATGCAGTCATATTCTAAGTTATAGACAGTCGGTTAATTGTTCTGTGTGCAGTGATGCGTACTTTCTGTTCCGACCATGCTGTGGAGGCGGATTCTGTCCTGCACAGAAAGCATGCATCACCACGTGATCACCAACCAATCACCAAATTGCCTATAATTCAGAGTTCGACTGTGTTTTGTGTTCTATAGGTAGCCGCCGAGAAAGAACAGGAACGAAATGAACGCGAGTACAGGAAAATGTTCGGACGCGAAGTGAAATACGGCGACACGATACAGGTGTTGGAATGTTGGAATATTTCAGAAAAGGTTCTTTACCGATCGTTATGGTAATCTGCGCTTCGTGAGCTGCTGCCAACTGATTGGCTGCTGTTTTCACTGTCAGCGTGCTGATTGGTTTGATCGCAAATTTTAATTAATGCTCCGGCAGGTGTTTTTGTTGGGTTTGATCGAAGCTATCGGTGTGGTGTTGTTACGAAATAGCAAGATCGGTCATCATCAATCGGCAACATGCCCGGTCAATTTCCGATTTGGAAATTGTGTCACAAATTCGAGGAGAAATTCATTCAGAAAAACCAAATCAGTTCCTCCACCATTTCTGTTTTTTTCACAGTTACTCCACGTGAAAAGCGACAAATACGTCTCGGTGCATCGAAAGGAGCCAGCGAAAATTGAGCGAAACGCCATGCGAATCGTGCTCGATCGCGATGGCAACGAGGGCTCGTGGTTCATGGTCGAGCCGGTCTACAAACATTGGACGCTCGGCGATAATGTGAGAATGGGTTTCTTTGAAAAAAATGGATGGCTGTGTTGTTGTTCATTGCCCAGGATGGGAAAGGCAGTGACGCAATTTACCCGATCGAGCAGAGGCTCGGTCGGGTCGGGTGTGGACGCTGGGTAGGAGCTGCGTCGTCCATCTCGAAGATAAGCAGCTAGAAAACTAAGATAATAGATAAATAAAAAAAAGATAAATAAGATAACGAGATAAGGTGGTGTGGTGAATGATGGGGATGAAAAAAACTGGTTTCTTTTCCGTGCCATCTCTGTTGAATGAGCTCCGCTGTAGTGTGCTGCGTGTGTGCCTTGTTGGTTCAGTGGATGGCCAGAAGAAAGCGCAAGTCGGCATCGCAATGGTAATGTGAAGGGATAGACGGTGAAGCACCTGTTTATATGGTGGGCATCATTGTCCCGGAATGGGTTGATAATGGTTCGTTGTGCGGGTGGATTAATGTTGGTTTTGCTGATTGGTCCTTTGTTAACAGAAAGGCGATGTAAATGAGGCATTTCACGGTCTGTCGCATCAATTGAGCAAACGACTGAGAGCGAGAGGCAGAATCAAATTGGTCAAACAACCTGATTGGTTGTTGTTGCGTTGTGCACCAGTTTCAACAATCCATCACGCCCGTCCTTTGTATTATGCTCAAATGGCTACACTGAATCCAATACACAGCAACAAACACGACGACACGATGTCGGTCGAAAAAAAAAACGATCGGTCTTTAAACGAGCACTGTTTACCCAGGTCGTCATTGGTGATCGCGTCTGTTTGGTGCCGTGCGCGAGCCAAGCGTCCAGCACGCAGACGCCGACTTCGGGGCCGTTGCACACGAAATACCAGTTGCACGTCAGTCAGTTCACGTTACCGGACGACTCGAATGCACAGGAGGTTGGTGGAATTTGAAAATGTTATCAAAGAGCAATCACCGGTTAGTTGTACTCGGCAATCTGAGCAAACTTCTCTTTTGGGACACGCGGGCGGGACAGGACACGGGACACGTTTTGGAGAAAAAATCATCAAAATTAAGATTTACACGCCGAAATGCAGAAAACCATCGCACCGACTTGGTTGATTTGTGGATAAAACCTCAGCCCTCCCCCCCCCGAATTGCTTTATTTGTTGAAATTTGAGTGCCTAAAAAGGCCAGACTCTTCCGTTTTTTTCACAATATCGCAGGTGAACTGTCAGAGTGAGCCGACCTCATGGCAAGTACTGCTGTATCTGCGGCACGACGAAGCCGGCACGCACATCTTGAAATCGGTGAGCGTGAAAGGAATGTGGACAAAACGCAATCCAAAGTGTGAACTCAAGTGCAAACTAAGCACTTTGTTGCATTTTTGAGTCTCGCATGTTGCCTGATTGGCTGGCATAGAGCTGGTCGCTAGTTGGCCGAATCAGTAGGCCCAACTCAGCAGCAGACTTAATCAGCTGATTTCAACGGTCGTATTCGCACTCAGTACTCGGTTTTCAGGCGAGTGACAATAACGCAGCATAAAGCTGTGTGCGAAACGATTCGCATCTGTAACAATCGCTAAATGACATGAACTGAGACAGTAAGAATAGGAAAACCCGGGATTTTGAAAGGTTTTGAGGTGCATTCATGAAGCAGTATTTAGTAGCATAGCTACGCGTCACTAAATACTGATTCATGAATGCGCCTTTAGGGCGACGTGGTGCGTCTGTTCCACGCGGACAAGCAGATGTTCCTGACCGTCGATGAGTGCGACGGCAAGGACGTGGTGTTCCTGCGCATGACCAATCGTATCAGCACCGCCGACGCGACCTCTTCCAGGGCGCTGTGGCAGGTCGAGGCAAGTCTTCGTGCTTGCCTTTTGCCTTCGATCGATTCTGTTTTTCTGATGTATTATTTTATGCTTGTTGTTTTCTTCACTCTCTTCAACTGTGCATGATGTATTTTCGGCTTGGTTTTTTAGTCTATTCGAGTCATATATACCCGTGCGGTGGTGTGGTCTACCACCGTGGGTTTTGGTGAGCGCAAAAGTGCGATTTCCTGAGGGGAAACTGCATAATGCGCCACTAGTCGCAACACGGTGCACCGCACCGGGCGCACGGGTGTGTTTCGGTTGAGATGAGATTATTTGATTGGTTGTTTTTTTCTGCCATCAGTCACGTTGATTGGTTTGTTTTTGTAAGTGTGGTACACGGAAACAGGATCATTCACTGTGCTAGTTTCAAAGAAGGCTGTTGATCAATTAGCCAGTGAGGTCATTCATTGGGTCGTATGCAGTGTATCAGGTTCCACCCAGAGTTCTGGTGAAGAAGAACCAAATGCACCCCAAAAACTGTTTTTTTTTGTCATGGATCTCGCAGAAGTGTCCTGTATTTACTTAGTTTTCAGGTTGTCACTGATGAACCGGTGCGTGGCGGGCCCGCACGGTGGCAGGAAGACTTCCGCTTCAAGCATTTGGCAACCGGCAAATATTTGGCAATTGAAGTGCGGTTTTGTTGGTTTTCTGGTTGAATTCGACCACTTTTTTATCACTGAACTGAGCATGATTGATGTTACTGAGTTTTTTGGCTGTGGCTGTACCGCACGGCTAGATATGGCACACGACATGTCAGTTGACGTCAGTCGTGACGTGTGACCGTGGCGTATATCCTGATTTATGAATCAGTAATTCTTAGCCGATAACATTTGTGTTACCAAACATGTTCGTTTGTCCGTTCATGAATGCGCGCGCTCTAACGACAACTTGGCATGCAAACGTGGCAAAATTGACTTTTTACTGAAGCGGCCTAAAACCCAATTCAACAATGTCGGCATCTTGTGTGCTGGTGCAACAAAAAAAACGACGCCGCCGGTTTTCCAGGAGCAACAAGACGTCGATGCCGGCGCCACGTTTCCGCCGCGTAAGCGAACGCTGTCGCACCAACGGACTCTCGCGCGATTCCTGCATTCGCCCGGAGCGGCCGGCCCGGGCAGTCCGAATCCGTCCGGCGCCGCTCTCTGCCCACCGCGGCCCCACCTGCTCGTTGTCAAGTTGGTGGCCTCCTGTTTTGTGTGTGTGCGGTTTTTTTGTGTCGCCTTTTTGTCCGCGATTTGAGTGAAACTTGCTGCTTCACAGCTGCGCTCAGTTGAAATTGCTATGCGGCATTCATGAAGCAGTATTTAGTGACGCGTAGCTGTGTTGAAAACATAGTTACGCGGTCACTAAATACTGCTTCATGAATGGTCTTTTAGTGATCTGAATTGATCAACCGTGAAGAGATGTTGTGTGTGGCGCTGCGCGTTGTTTGCTTGCGGTGTCATTCTAAACCGAGCTGCATGGTCTGGTCAGTCGCCCGGGCACTGTAGCACCGTTCAGTTGTGTCTGTCTGTCTGGTGTGATCTTTTATTTTGGTCTCGAGATTCAATGCGCGCATAGATAGGTAAACAGTTTCATGCATGACACGGGAATTCAAATGTGGTAAAGTGATCCGAGTCCCCAAATTGCGCCGGGTCACTTGGGACTATTTTGAATTGCCACATAAAGATTCGAACTAGTCTCCTTTCGACTTCTGCAATATGCAAACGCACTGAGTCGCAGAATCCAAAAAAATTGATAATAGTAGCACCCAATAAGCTGATTCGGTCGTCTGTGGCGTATCGAACTTTACCATCCAAAAAACTCTATCCCGCCCGTTTTGTTGTGTCCACGCAGAACGACAGAGCGCGGCGATCCGACGGTGAAATTCGCGCTGGACCCGTGCACGCTGACGCGCTACGACGCGACGGTACCGCGCGAGAGTTTCGTCCGTCTGCACAATCCGAACGTTCTCGTCAGCGCCGCACCGGGCGCCAGCATCTGGGTGCACAGCACGAATCCGCAGCGTCGCGGCAATCTGTATCGCTCCGATAAGTCCGAGAAGGGCTGGGTGAAGGTGAGAGCAGCGTTTAATGATGCATTCGAGTCATTTCGAGTCATTCTTGTGTTTTGAATTACATTCTTCTCCGCTCTCTTCTTGCTCAATTTGGTTGGTTGCATTCATGAAAGCTGATTTGCGTCCGGTTGATTGGTGTTGTTGCTGGCAATTGGCGCTTTGGTTGCTTGATGGAGAATTGTACAATTTGTGAGCATGTTTTATTTTTTTTTGTTCTTAGCTGCAGTCGAACAGTCAACATAATTTATTGAAACACTTGGATCGATCAGGAAGCTGAAACAAAACTGAAAAGAACAGCCAATCGGCTGATTGACCAAAAATTGCGTTCGACTTCTGATTCCATTCTGATTAGCTGTTTTTTCTGTCATGCGGACGCTTCAAAGAGATTCTGAAGTCAAAATCGCTGTGCTGTTCCATTGTAGTGTTGTATAAATCATGACTTTTTTTAATAATTTTTGTTTAATTTAAACTTTAAGTTAACTTTTAATTTAACACAGGTGATCGGCTTGCAAGACAAGGAGGACAAAGAGGCGTTCAAGATTCTGCCGGTCAGTCCGGATGAGGTGCGTGATCTCGATTTCGCCAACGACGCCTGCGCGGCCTTCGGCGACTTCATCGGCAAAATTCGATCCGGTCAATCGACCACCGTGCACAAGGAGAAAGGGTGTGCGCCGGGTTTTGTTTGATTTTTTTTTCTCTCGAAAAATTTGATTTTATAGGATTTCAGGATTTTGAAATTCTGGAAGTTTTCAGTTGTGGCTTTTCGTGGCACATTGTTTTTTCTGGTTGTTTTTTTCTGAGATTTCAAAAAAAATCTCTCATGTCGATTTGGTTTCGCGGTCTCAGCTGTCACGCATGGTCTACGGAGCGTGCAGAATTTTTCTAGCACACATTTTTTTGGACAAAACTAGAAAACGTGAAAATGATTCGTTAATCGCCCTGGTCCGCTGAATATGCGGCGGTGGGTTTTTTGCAATTGTGTTCATTTTATTGCAGCGTGATGTGCAAACTGCTAAGCGACTGCGTTTATTTCGTGACGGGCGTCTCGAATCACATGGTCGATCCGTTACGACTGAATGTCACCAGTGCAAGGCGGGACCGCCAAAAACTGCTCAGAGAGCAACATGTTTTGCAGCAGGTCGCGGTTTTCGTTGTTGTTGTTCATAACACACCCGGTATATAATACACTGTTTAGAACGGGTTTAGAAATGACCGCCGGTTTAGAACTGGCACCACATCGTCTTTTTTGTCTTCGTGCTCATTTTTATTGGCGAGTTCCGGGTTTTGTTATTGTTTTTGAAAGTGTCGTTTTTTGTTCGAATTCTGGTATTGTATTCATCACATTATTCCCAAATGTTAATGGATGATACTTTCGGGTTTGTCGTTGAGTTTGAAGTGGATATCGTCGCCCAAAACTAATCACTGCAGAATAGCACGGCCAATCAGTGTGTGGCGGATTCAAATTCGCAGCCAATCAGCTTACAAGCAGTTCATGTAAATCAAATTACGTTGAAGTCAAAACCAAGTAAAAGAAGCGCATGGAAAGACAGAACAGACTGACTCAAGGTAGAGATGGCAGGGGAAAACTTCCAGAAATTTTTCGGAAGTTTTTCCTGAAAAAATTGCGGAAATTTTCCACTAAATTATATTTTTTTGAAAAATTCCATTTCTAACTCAAGGTTACTCATTTAAAAATGTTGATTCTAATGATGCACACGCTCAGGTGTTCGAACTGCTGCAAACGCCGTTCCAACGCCGCGACAACGGCAACCAAGATCCGCTGTTCGACTCACCACTGGCCTTGAGCAAACAGGGCAACGAGTCGTTCAAGAGCATGTTTCAGTTGGCCTATACGCTGCTGCGGTGCAGTCAGATCGGCTATAGACGGAATCAGGTTTGTGGATTCACAGAAAAACCGTCCCATTTCCCCGAGGAATGTCGGCCCCTGCTTCTATGCGCAGTCAAAATATTTTTAAGGAGGATTTTTCTGAAGTTGCCCTTTTCTAGAACGTTTTTTAGTGAAGAAAACTAAGGTATATACATCCAGACCGTCACGGGGGTCAAAAAAGTAACCTGGTTCCGGTAAGAACAGGGCAAAAATGAAGGGTCTGGATTCGAAATTTGGGCGAAATTTTGGGGGTTCAGTGCAATTAGAAGTCCTATAAAACGCTCAGACCTCAGTGAAATATCGTCGTGTTTAGCTGATGTTTCACGTACAGCAAAAAAGAAAAGAGGCAGCCAAGCTCACCAGTTCGTGCTGGGAGTGGCCAGGACCTCCAAATCCTGTGCTAGGCGCATTTTTGCAGTGCCCATTAGCGCCAGCACATCCGTTGGTAATGGGCGGAGCCGGGAATATAGTGGAATTTGTTTGGTGGTTTTTGTAGTTTTTGCTCCGCTGACCCGCCACTGTGGCAAGGCGTGTCGATTTGATTTCATCTTGGGACTCTAAATTATAAGCAAACCCTGTTCCCATAACCCCGCCCCTCGAACAATGAAATGACAAGAGCGCTATTATCCCGGTCACCAGGGTAGAATGAGCCATAGTTGTTCTAGGGGGGGCCTTGGGGGGGGCCGCCCCCCCCCAAAAAATTTTTTCGAATCTATCTCTATCAAACAGGTTTTTTCGGCTCAGCTATTATCTATCTAAAAAATTTTCTCAGCCAGCTATCTATCCAAAAATTTTTGTCTTCGAAGACATAAAATGAGTCAATTTTTGACCAAAATTGACCATTTTTGCTCGTAATTCTTGAAAATTTCGCTAATTTTAAGTAAAATACGCGTTTATACTTGATTTTTAGTGTATTTTTAGCATTATTTTGCTGTTTTTATAGCTTTTTAGCGTTTTAGCTATCTATCTATCAAATTTCAACATTTTGACCGCCCCCCCCCCAAAGTCACATGGCCCCCCCGCGGCCCCCCCCCCAAAATTTTCCAGCTATCTATGTATCTAGAAAATTTGCTCCAGCTATCTATATCGGCCCCCCCCCCCCAACCCCTCGGCTCTGGAACAACTATGGAATGAGCGACGTCCAGTCCAACCAAATGTGTCCACGCACCGATCAGCCCAAACGGGCCAATCAGCTTGGCGTTAAAAAACTGTGTGTCACGTATTGATGAAACCTTTTTTTCATTTTCTCTCCGCTGAGGACTGTTTCCACGTGTTGTGAGTGTGGTGAGCATGAGTCGGTGCACTGTTCATTGCTGATGTTTCACGTGCAGTATAGATTGGAAGACTAACAATGTGAGCATTGATGCGAGCGACCCGGTGGCAGAGGGGCCGTAGTAGGGTCCACAACGATTGTGCTCTGCAATCTATTCTTCCATGGATTTTTGAATCGCCCATTTTTTTCCAGCACATCCGTTGGAAAATGGGCCCGAGACCTTTGTTTAGACGTGTAGTGTTTTTCATTGAGCGTAATACTGCTGTATACGAGTTGTTATTCGTTGTGTCGCGTCTGTTTCTCTCACTCTCGCTCGCTGTTAAGTTATGCCAATATACAGCTGATGTTTTAGCGGTGGTATAAGTTGAAATGAACCTATGTGTGTGCACGCCGACTGCAGACTGGTGGTCGAGGGGTGGATTCACACATTCAATCAGGTCCGTTACCGGCACCTACGCTCTTTCCCATCAGTTTTTGGTTCGCCCAGCCAGCACATCCGTTGGTAATGGGTGCTATTATGAGGATTGTCATGGTGGGTTGATGTACTATTGCGGCCTGCTCATTGCGGCCCGTTCGATTCCAGCTAGGGTTGGCATGGGGAAAAACCCGGTTTCTTTTTTGTTTTAAACCTGTTTTTTAGTTGTTTTTTCTTGAAAAAATAAAAAACTGGTTTTTTACCTTAATATTTTTCAAACTTCGTGGTCAAAAATCATAATCCTTCGATTGATTGATAAAATGTGTAAAATTATATTTTTGAAAAAAAAAACTGTGCAGTGAACTGTGTTGAACTGAACTGAACTGTGGTAAAGGGCAAGCAAGGGTCAAGTGAAATACGATGAACGGTTTTAAAACGAAAAAGAAACCGTTTTAAAACAAAAAGAAATCGGTTTTTACCTGGCAATATAAAAACTGGTTTTTTACCAACCCTAATTCCATCCGAAAAATTTCGCCCCGGGGACGATTCCGGCCTGGCACATCAGTTTGACGAATCGCGTCACCACATTTTACAGGAGTACCTGGCCGGCCGCTTCGCGGACATCCAAAAGCAGATCGGCTTCGATCTTATGGCCGAGGACACGCTGACGGCCGTGCTGCACAACAACCCGGAGATCCTGGAGCGCTACGTCCAGGAGGAGCACATCCTGCAGTTCGTCGAGCTCGTGCGAAACAACAAAACCGGAAAGTCGGTGTCAGGATGGTTTTTTCTTGTTTCAGTGAGACGATTTTTTGTTTTTTTTGCGATTGGTCTTTGCCAGCGGTGTTTGATTTCCAACCACACCAGATGCATTCGTTCTTTCTGCTGTTATTCACAGTTTCGCAGGCTCTGTACTCTGCGATAATAGTGACAGGTTTCCAAAAACATGCCGTACCAGTGTTCGAATCGCCCCCGGGAAAGGAGGCCACAGTTTCGTCGCCGTTGTAGACCTGAACTAATCCGTCCTCTACCGATTTATCGACCAATGAAACGGATCCGCTGACTTGCAGGGATATAGCAACCGAAAGCAAACAAAATTGAGCTAGAGCCTCCGATCACTGGTGGGTGAACCGTCCCAGGACAGAGCGGGGCTTAGCGCCCCCCACCCCATGGCTGGACATTAGCTCATGTTCAGTCTTCTAACGACCCGGCACGTTTGAAACGCTCGGGGGGGTTCAGGGGGGGGACTACAAATTCAAAAAAGCCAGATGTATAATTTAGTTTTTTTTTCAGATTCCTCGACTATCTGGCCGACCTGTGCGTCTGTCGCGGCGAGGCGAACAAAAAGATCCAGGAGTTGATCTGCGGAGTCGTGCTGTCGGAGGCAAATCGCGACATTTTCATGGTCACCAGTCGGCAGTCGTGCGACGAGAAACAGGAAGTGAGCGGTTATTCGTTCCAAGATTTGTTTCGTCGTGTTTTTTTGGTTCAAATATTGTTATCTGTGAATGGCTTCTCAATCATACATTTGTTCGTGTGCTCAGTATTGAGAATCGTAATCGAGCAAACTTTTGTATGGGCAACCAACTAATTGGCTGCATCTCTCGAAATCGGCTGCTGTGCTGAGTGGGTTGTGGTGAATTTGTCGCCATGCACCATTGTTTTTGAATGCTTGCAAGAAATGCACAGTTTTTCCGTTCTCTCGAATGCTTTCAAGTTTCAAGCCGCAACTCCCACTACTGTGTTGTTGTTGTTTGGCATCCGCTATGCCGTCAATAAACCGCACAGCACATTTTCAAAACGCTAATTTGCCCAGTCATAGTTTGTACCAAAATTAGTGCACATTTCTAGACTGTTTATTTGAAGCTGTCAGGCGAGAAGTGTCAGCTTATTTACTGCTTATTTGAGCTTGGCTTCGACATGACGTTTTGTGTTTTGAGATTCGATATATCGTTTCAGGTGACCCGACTTTTCTGTATCTGTGAGATGCTGTGATCTTCTTATGACAGATTCTAATAAACAGTGTATATTCGCTCTTTCTCTCTTATTTGAAAACTAATACGCGCAACTTTGAAAGCTGCCCAGCGCTTATGTTGGCGCCGGTGTGCTGGCTCTGGATCGAGCGACTAATCGACACCGAAACGCCAGCATTCCTGTGGCAAAAGTGCCACAAACAGTAGCAGCACCTGCCACAGACTGTTATTGGTGGAGGAAGTCGAAAGCCGAGTTACCACCGTTGAGGCGGAAAATTGCGGGAAATTCGCGGATCGAACAATTGATTGCTATCGACAGATATTATCAGGGAGCAGCGGTTTTATCAAGATGGACATACGGGTTATCAATATTGCAACATTGACAAGTTTTGCTGCGTTTGAGTTGAGAAGCGCTGATTGGTCGTTTACCTGCATGGTCTGACCAATCCGCGTATTTGGAACGGAATGTTTGAATGTCCGAGTCTTTGAAACTGAGAATGATTGCTTGCATATTGATACTGTATCTCTGAAACTTGAAAAAACCGCGGTGCTCCCCCCTCCCCGCGCAGTTCAACTATCCGAACTTACAACCGATCATTCTACCCCCAATCGTCTACAACTATCGGACATTCGCGTCGTGTTGCAGTTGCATTGCGAGCTTGCAACAGCAGGCAACTGAAATTCATCCAAAAGACGATAGAATGTTACCGAAGGCGCCCCGAAAATGCGCCGTTGCTAACCAAGAAGAAGACGCGAGCAAATCGCTGAACTTGAGCATGATCGTCGCAGCGTCAGATGGGGCGATGGAGCGACGGCGTTTTGAGTTGCCGCTGGGCGATGGTAAATCGACTTCGGAGTCGGAGTGCGCTGATTGGTCGGATTCGAATTCGCGGTCTAATCGATCAACAAATGACGGTCTTGACGAACATTGCGGTCAGCCGCACGAGACCGTTGAGTGTTCGAGAGATGCACGGTCTGCTGATGATTTCACAATGTTGACTGATGTGGAATCGCCAATACTAACTGCGGAGGTTCGAGTATGCTTGATTGATTGATTGGGCAACGTTTCTGTGCTGGTGCGCTTCATTGCTCTGTTTCTGCAGTCGAATTCTAAATTATGGGCTATCAGCTGATTGGTAGGTTGGTGATCACACGTGATGCATTTGCTTTCTGCACAGGACGGGACTGCACGTCCACGGCAATGCGTGTGCCTGCTCAGAAAGCATGTGCGTCACGTGACCACCAACCAATCAGCTGATGGTCTATAATTTAGTTCGTGGATTTCAGTTCATTTTCTTCTCGGCTCTGCGCTACCAACCATTGTGTTTCTGTGAACTTTTTTTCTGCACTGAGATTTTGCGTTTGTCTTGCTTTTTCATCATTTTGGACTTGATTGAATATACTGGTGTGCATGCAAATGCTATATTCTGTGTTGCTTTTTACTGTTTAGTGTGACCGTTTAGTTTGGCTGAAAACGTGGTTGTTCTGATCACGGCACTGTACCTAGCATTCATGGACACATAAATGTACATCTATAGTTAATGATGGGCGATTATTGTAATTATTTAGCTGTAATTATTCGTGTGACATTCTATATAATGTGATCCTTTCCCTGTCATCTGGGTTGTTCTCCCGTCCACTAAATCGCCACTCTCTCGCTACTGGAAGTCTATCATGCTGCGGGTTTTCGGCGGGAATAAGTGCGGAAACTGAGAAGCAGGAAACCCCCCGCAAAAAAAACTTCCCCAAAACCGCACCGTTTTTTGCACAGGTCTACATCGGCTGGCCGGGCGAGTCGCGTCGTCCGTTGGTGGCCGTCGCCGGCGGCCGCGACGACGCCAGTCGCCACGCGTTCGAGTACTACCGTCACCAGTTGTATCTGTGGGCGCAGATGTGCCAGGACCAGCAGTTTCTCGCCATTAATCCGCCAGTTGATCGACATCTGCTGAATCTGTCGCACGCGCTGCCCGCCGAGCTCGTGCTGACGTGCGGGTTTTCTCTCTCTCTCTCTCGCACGAAGTTTTTTCTTGCACTTTTTTGCAGTTGTAGTTGTTGTGGTTTTATTTTGATTGAGTACTGCGCATCTCGTTTTTCTGGGTTGTCAAAGTGGTCGCACACAGCTTTAAGAGTTGGCCCTGGTCGAAAAAGGGTCTACTATGGTTGTTTCACCAGTGGTTTTGAAAATGCTGCACAGTCGCACAAACAAACAGTGTTTCAGATCGTCAGGCAAGGACGTTTAAGGCGCATTCATGAAGCATTATTTAGTGACGCGTAGTTGTGTTGAAACATAGCTGCGCGCTCACTAAATACTGCTTCATGAATGCCCCTAAACAGATTTGAGAACTTGACTGCTCAGCGATGAATGCAGCCATTCAGTCGGTCGGATTCGGACGCTGTGTCGTCACATCAGAATCGGTCGTTTCACCCAGTTTTTCTTCAGCTGCATGCGCGACGCGCGTCTCGCCTGTACGCTACGAGCGAATTTCACGCGTCTGATGCGCCATTTGCACGTGTCCGCTGGCGGCTCCGCACTGGCTGCGGTTTGTCACGCACGGCTCTGGCGTGACATTCCCGATCAGATCACGGTGCATCGGTTGGTGGGAGACTGGTTTTTTCTGGTTTTATAGCTACTTGTCGTGATACTTGATTGTTGGCTCGTGGGTTCCGCTGAAATCTTTGTGTTAAGACAGTTCAAGACGCTGACAAATGCGTGCTACTGCTCTGCATGCGTGCCTGTGGGTGTTTCTTTGTGGACTGTGTAATATTACTTTTTCAGACACATAACGAGACAGGATTAAGAAAGAACTGGTCAAGTAAGAACCACGGACAGCGGAAACTTGCATCTGCAGTTGAAATTTTTAAATTCTGACGCTGCACAGTGACAGAAGCGATCATTTTCTGCTAAACCACAGTAATATGCAGTTAGCTGATCGGTTGGTTGGTTGGTTGGTTGGTTGGTTGGTTCACACGTGAATACGTGATGCATGCATTCTGTGAATTTCTGACTCCGCCCGGCACAGCAATGCGTGCGATCACGTGGTCACCAACCAACCAATCAGCTAACTGCATATGATTTGAAACTTGTCTGTGCACTCTTTCCGCTCGCTTGCGCAGTTACCGCGTGCAAACGGACGAGGTCTCCGTGAGCCCACTGATGTCGCAACGCGAGAACGACCCCGTCTTCCAAGCGCTCCGTGTGTTCGTCGACGAATACTTGAAGCAGCTGATCAAGCAGTCGGCAAAGTCGAACGAGCCGGTGCTGAATGCCACTGCGGCTGATCTCGATAAGAACCGATTGACGTTCCAGGTTTGGATTTTTGTTGGTTTTTGTGGGTTTTTTGAGTTTTTTCGTTTTGGTTTTTTTGGGAGTTTTGATGGTTTGGTCGATGGGTCGCAAATAAACACACAGGCACACACACCTGTGTGTTTGTTTGTCGCGGTATGACAGAGACGAGTGAACGAATGTCGATTTTCCGACAGGCACTTCACAGTCAAGCTGTTGTTGCCAACGCAGTTGTCAGCGGCTGACTGACACGACTAAAAATACCCAAAGGCCCATTAATGACCTCGCGCGCGCTAACAGGGCAGGTGTCACTTTAGCACATGAAGCTGCGATGCTTCTGCTTTATAAATGTGTACCGAAATGACGCCGCGTGAAGTGACACCAGCGCTTCAAGTTCCATGACTAATTTCACAAAACAGAAGTATCCACAGAACTGCTTTTTTCAGGTCGTGAAGCTAGCGCGTTCATTAGCGACGTACGGTTACTACAGTTTCGAGGAGTTGCTGTGTTTGGCGCGCAGCCTGCTGACGATCGCGGACGGGGCACCAAAGTCCGGCCAACGCTTAGCGGATGTACTGAAGAAGGCGGCCATTTCCAGACGGACGAACGAGGGTGGCCGAGTGAAACGAGGTAAACTGTGTCTGTTTAAACGTGGCACTGCTTTTTTCGCAGCTTGCTGGCCATGCGAAACTTGCGAATTATAATCGATAGTGGCGCCATATAAGACTGTGAGTCATGTGATTGGGGGAGTGTTGTTTGTACGTTTGGTATTGTCCTAATGAAGTGGCAAGCGACTCGAGGCGTCCAATTTCGTCAACTTGATTACAGTTCGAAGAACAAACGTATCCGATTTGGTTGAATTCAAACGTCGCTGACTATGCTTTCTTGCCACTCCGCGTTGCTCTGTAATGCTGCGAAGAAAAGTGACTATTGTGTGTTACTATTGTGTGTCATTGTTTGCTTCTGTCGCAGGATTCACGAAAAAGTTCAGCGACAGTTTTCGGCGCGTTTTCGGCGGTGGCCAGCGGACACAAGACGAGCAGCGACAACAGACGGCCGCTGATGAAGCGGCGCTGCAGATGGAATTGGCTGGTGGGTGGTGAGGGGGTCGAGTTTTGATTCAATGTGTTTTTGGCCAAGCAGAAATGCAGAGAACCATCCTACAACTTGGTTGATTTGTGAACTGCTTTTTGAAAGCGAGCAGATACAGTATGTTTGTTTAAACCGGTCACTTTTTTCGCAGTACAAAGATATAGAAAGAACGCATTTAGCGCGACATTTAGCCAGAAATGGGGTGTCTGATTTAAATTTCAATCGAACCGGATGCATTCGCTCTTTTTGATGTACTTCAAATTCAAAGTTTTGCATGCTGTATTCCGAAAAACTGGTTGATTTAAACAAACACATATCATCGCCTTGCTGCAAACCAGCTCCTCCTTTGGACGACCATTTCTGTTTTTTTTTCCTAACTGATGCGTTTCAGAAAACAAGGAATTTTAGCCAAACAGTGTGGTACTGTTTGACACCACACGCAAGTTGAGCCAAGAAGTAATTGAGTTGCTTAAAATTCTATCTTTTTTGATAACCGGATTAAATCAGTCAACTGATGAATCTACAGTATGGCCGAATAAATAAGGCAGCCCAAGTCAAGGCGGGATCCGTCGCAGACTAGGAGTTGTCTTTTTCAAAAAAAAAAAATTAATTTGTGAGGGGGAAAAAAAAAAAAAAAAAAAAAAATTTATTTAAAAAAAAAATTTGGGTTTTTGTTTTTTATGGTTTTTTTTTTTTTTTTTAATTTTAAAAATTGTCATTCCGTAGTTAATATTAAGCAGTGTTAAGTGAGGACGCATAGCCATGTTTTTTTAACATCGCTAATTACTGATTTTTGGAAGCTGCTGTAATTCATAATAAGTCAGCAAGTTCCAGTTCGGCACAGCAACACTAACAAAAAATGACAAAACATGCCAAACCTGTCAGGTGTCGGCCGCAAGCGACGTCGTCGCTCGCCATTTGGCGTGCCACTGGCGGAGGACAGCATTCGTGAGGCAGAACAGACGCAGCTCTCCGAGGAGTCGTCGAAAACGATTGTGCGCACGAAGTTGGCGGTCGTCGAACTGATGCAGGTCAGGCGATATATGCAGGCAGTTTAGTGGAATGTTGCCGTGCTGCTCCTGGTTAGTGTTCCGTGTGTGGAATGTGACACACCTATACGGCATATATCTCGAGTGGTTCAAGAGGGGCACATCACTGATGCGGCCACCCCTCTTCTGCATATGATGTTGACCGGGCCGAAATGCGGAGAACCATCCTACAATGTGGTTGATCGGCTTCACTGGCTTGTGATTGAAAAGCGCATGAACGAATGAGATTGGTGTCATAAAAACGTGTTTTGTTTGCTTGTGAAGTTTTTCTCTGGTTTTATAACTTGGTTTGATTGATTGCTTTAGTCGTTTCTATTATTAAGAGCATGTTTATGTATGGTACTCAAGTGGCTCAGAAGAGACACATCACTGTCGAGTCCATTCCTTTTACGCACCTGAGGTTGGCCAAGCTGAAATGCAGAGAACCATCAAGAACTTCGTTCATTTATTGCATTGAAAGCAATGTGTTGCACTTGTTAGTGGATCAGATCAGCTGTCACCATCGTGTTTTTCAAAACGATCACCTCAACACTCAGTTTATCGTCGATGTGCGCCGCGACTACCGCATCACGCTCGCGCTGTGCTGGTTCAAGCAGAAGTTCCCGTGCGACGAATCGGGCGTGCTACTGGATGAGACCATAAGTTTGTGTTAGTAGTTGTTACTATTATTGAAGTTCACTATTGTAAATCGAATTTTCGATGTTGTTTTTTCAAAATTTTCGGTTTTACTCTCAGATGCCGACGAGGAAATGATCCGTGATCTGTCGAATTTGGTCATGTGCGACCAGGAGCACCATCTCGAGTTCGACGACGACCACGGCCGCCAGTTGCTGCGGATTTTGTTGCAGGTTGGGTGGGGAATTTTTGCTGATAAAAACTGACGATTTCACAATTGAGCTTGGTGATGGTGGCGTGTTGCATTGGTCGATTTCACTGTTGTTGGTGAGTGTGTCATGACGAGAAAATGTCGAAAAAAAAAATTCTGTGCTCGTCATCCTCGTGTTGCATCTCTCTCATTTGTACGATCTTCTTTTTTGTGTGATTGTTAGATCAGCCTAAAAAGTACGAACTAAACATTTTTCCTCGCTTTCCAAGTCAGGTGAAAGCAAAGCAACCGTGACGTGTTACGGTGTCGAAGTTTTTTAACTTCACGTACATAATAAGCGCTCTCCTTTGGTTGTGAAATTGAGGTTTTTACACATACTGATTGATACCTTATAATGCCTAGTGGGCAATCGTTCAGTCCCGTTCAAATACCGTCCCACATAAGAACTTCCTTTCTCTTTCGCTCCATCCAAAACCTTTCTCAATAATAATGAAAAAAACCGTTTTTCACCATTAATAATAAAAAACCCATTTTTTCACCACCGCAGATGACAATGTCGAACTACGCGCCGCTAACGTCACTAGCACTGAAACTGTTCTTCCGCCACTTCAACCAGTACCAGGAACTGGTGGAGGACATGAAACAGGTGCAACTATTGGTCTCGAACGACGACGTCGACAATTTCCGTCAGATCAAACGCGATCTGTTCGTGCTGAAGAATCTGACCGATAAATCGGAGTTGTGGGTGCATGAGGTCGTCGAGTCGACATCGGGATCGACCGAGAAAGATTCGCCAGGTGACTCCGTCGACAGTTTGCCACGCCAGCTGGCGTCAGCGAGGCGTAAACGAGGCTTGGTGAAAGCGGCGACGACTGATAGTGACGGTGGTCGATCCAGGTGTGGTTTGTTTTTGTTGGTTTACTTTGGTCCGGGTTCAGTTCAATTCAATTGCGATTTGGTTGGTGTCCGGCGTTTAGTGGTTCGGTCGGTTTGTTCCTTTTTAGCTGTTACAGAGATCCGATTTGCTGACTCATTTACGCCTGGTGGGTTGGGAAAGAAAACCGGTTTGGTTATGTGGCCAAGTTCTGCAAACCGGGTGCTAGAAACCATACTTGGAACTAAAACGATTTAAAACGGAAATACAGCGTTTTTCCTGGCAATATTAGCCGAACAACGGAGGACACCGATCCAAATGCGAGCGATCGCCAGAGCAACGTCGGTGGTCGATCAAAAGTGGACACACTGGGCGCATCAGCAGCGTGCAGCGGCGTTGCAAACGAGCTGCCGAGCACACCGACGCAACACAGCGAGGTGACCATGCGCAGTCTCCTCCAGCAGCTGGGCTATCCGTTTCCGTTGACTGCCGAACAGAGCTACCAAGTGATCAGTGAGGTCGGTGCTGTGCTGCTGACGGTTTTGATACTTTTGTTGTTGTTGTTGTTGTTCATGGCCCAGAGTGGGAACGGTAGTGACGCTATTTCGCCGATTGTGCGGACTCGGTCGGGTCGTCGTTGTGTCGTTGTCCGCTTGATACTTTTGCCGCTCTTTCGAGCGACTTATTCCAAAAACCTCCCAAAGGCTGAGCAGCCGCATGTCGTTGTGCCGACTGGGCTCTCGATGGTTACCTCAAGTGTATGGGTAATAACCGACCATATGAACGACTGAAATTAAAGTCATGTACAAATGAAGCACGCTGTTTACTGGTGTTTGTGCACACGTACGTTGTGGGCAATCGATAACTGACACAGGCATAGTTAGCACATCAGGAGGGGGACAAACGTGGGGCGCAATGAAGGGGTATTTTGTTTGAGGCTTTTGTGGGATTGAGGCTAGGCTATATTGTCTGGAAAAGTGAGTGAAAAAATTCAGTAAATCAGGAGGTTGGTGAAACAAGGTGGGATGATACACAAACTGAAAATCACGCAACAAAGTTTGAAAAAATACACACATACAACTGAACAAATTGAAAATGACATCAGCGCTGTCTCACCAACAATTCAACAATCTCTCACATCCAAATCAGAAAGTATTGCGACCGAAGCCGTACGTCACGTTTGGGAAGTTTATAAAGTGACGTTGGGTTCATACCAGACGTATGCAGACGGTCCCCTGAACGAGCGCAAATCCTAAAATGTTACAGCACGACACTTTAAGGCACGTCTTCGTTCTGGGTGACCTGCGTCTGCTGCCTCTGCACACGTCTGGTATAAACTGGCCTTAAGTCAATCAAGTCCATCATAGAACTCTACTCAAAATTCACACATTCAAAATTTGTACACATTTCCTTTTGTCATTACGGTCTGTGTGTGGCGCAGATTGCCGCAAACCGCAACTGTATGTGTTTTCGATCACAATTCAAAACTTATTAAGCACAAAAAATTACATTTTTGGGCGTGTGGTGGCTGCACTGATGAGATTAACCCACACGGTCGTGCGTTTGCAGCTTTAATAAAAACCGAAACGCACTGTTGTCTGTCATTTGTTATTATTGGTATGGATTTCGTCCATCACAATTACGCACAGATGGCTCTTGCAACAAAAAAAGAACTACCACTTTCTCACGCTAGATCCTGAGTCGCATGACGATTCTGTGCGACCGACGTCCGCCGGCCTCCGCCGCTCGCGTCGACCAATCAGCATTGAACAGCGCGACTGTGCCGCCCGCTGTGAAACGCCTGCCCTACCAAATGAACCAACAGTTGCTGAGAAACATGCGCGTTCACGAAACGGTGCTGAACTTCCTGTCCGTGCCCTATGATAAGGTCGGTTGGTTTCTGCGTTGGAAAAAATGCTTGGGTATGAATGGATATAAAAGTTCTTCTTCAGATGCAGTCGAACTCGTAAATTATAGGCTATCAGCTAATTGGCTGGCGTTCACGTGATGCATGCTGCATGTGCAGGCATTTTGCCGTAGAGGCGGAGTCTTTTCCCGCACAGAAAGCGTGCATCACGTGATCACCAACCAATCAGCTGATTGCCTATAATTTAGAGTTCGACAGCACAATATTTCGGAAAGGAGTGAATCTTCTGAAGTTTTTTTTATGGTTTTACGAGTGTGGTTTTGTTGATTGAACAAAACGCGCCTAGCTTGCATTATTCAACTATTGAGCGACAAAAACTATATTTCAATAAGCTCAAGAACAAAAACCCACCACGTTTTTCCAGCGGACCAACACGCGAATGCCGCAGTTGCGTGCCGAGGCGCATGCGTTTCTGCGACGTTTCTGCAACGGCAATCGCGACAACCAGAAAACGTTGCATCGATCCGTGAAAATCTCGAGCGATGCACGTGACGGCACGCTTAGGGTGGAAACGGTTAGCATGAATGATCGTGTGTGATTGTGGTTCAACAGAGGGCAGTTTTGTAAAACTTAGCAGTCCAATTCAATAGTGCTACACCACTGAGCGCCAAAATAAATTCAGAAATCAGCAATTTTCCGTTTTCTCACGTCACGTTGAAGAGCAGACATTGGTGAATCAGTTTAGGTTGAAAAACAAAACTACGATGATTCATTATTTCATTCAGGGGTTCCGTGATGTAGCAGTATTGGATTGGACAAGCTTAGTAGTCCAGTACTGCTACACCACTTTAGTCCCCGAATGAAATCACGAGACATCACAATTGCGTTTTTTTCTCGCAAACTGTTTCACCAGTGTTTGCTTTTTTGACTTGACGTGAGAGGTGATTGAACTTTGTCGATTCATGAATTTATTCAGCCGCACAGTGGTACAGCACTATTGGACTGCTAAACTTTACTGCTAACTAAACTGAGCGAGCGAACACACGATACATCATAGCAGGTGGAGGACGTGATCACACTGACCGAGATCTATCGCAACAACCGCGAACTCTGCGAGAACGTCAGCGAGGAGCTGGTCGCGCATCTGGTGCAACTGATCGACCACCACGAGCGCGACGCGCGCTTCCTCGAGGCGCTCCAGCAGATGGTCGTCATCGGCAACACGGAGCCGCTCGATGAGACGCAGAATATCGTCGTGCAGGAGGTGCGATTTTTCAAGTTGTTTCTTTGACGATTGATTTTTGCGAGTTTTCCAGATCGGGTTCGGAGTTGCCAGAGAACATACTCCGCCACAAACGGGGTGGTTTGTTTTGAACCAAACCCGATACATTAGTTCTTGTTTGTTGTTGTTGTTGGGATTTTTAGGCGATGTTTTTAGCCAGGGCTAACCCAGAGAAGCGTACAGAACGCCATTGAGTAGGGCGCCCATCGAGTTTTCTCTGTCATAAAGTGCCTATACACCCCTGGGCGGGGCTCGATCCCCCGAGCGCACAGACAACAACAGTCTAACGCACTACCACCAGGCCACGAGGGTGATTCTAGCTGTAATTCAATGTTTCGCTTGCTCTGTATTCTGCGAAAAAATGACAGGTTTTAACAAACATGATATACACATTTTTTTATCAATAATCTCGCTCGCAGCTACTGTCCGCTTCGGATGAAGTGTGCAAGTTTTACACGGATGACGCCGGCTTTGAACTGCTCGAGCAGTTGCTGAAGGACGCACAGCCCGAGGATTTGCTGAACCCTCGCCATCCGCTCGCCTATCACGTTGAGATGGTCAGGTTCGTGAAGTTCTCGTTTCATTATTTTGGTCCGTTTAGTTGGGTCTCGGTGTAGAGTCTTTCATGTTAGAATTTTTTGATAATTATGTGGACTTTGGGATCTACAATTTTAAGTGATTTTTTTACACTTCAAATAGCGAGAGAGTGGTGATTGACTGGGCTGGAGAAAAACCGAGATTAGAAAAACACGGATCACTTACATAGCAGAGCACAAATAATTATATCTGGATTGATAAGACAGCTAATCCAACGGTCATCAACATTTGTAAACTCCAACCAATTCCGGAGCCGAATTCGGAAATCAGTGGACACGTCTAGCGTAGTGTTATATTGGTTTTGTTTCTGACGCAGACTGCTCGGCCACTGTACACGCGGCAAGAACGGCAACACCGAGCTGAAGTGCGCCTCCAAGCTGCCGATGGAGCACATTGTGCGCGTCGTTACGCATTCGAACTGTCTGCACCAGGTTGGAGTGGAAAGTTGTGCGTTGCACGGTTCGCAATGTTTGTTTGCCCGTTGTCCGTTTGGGTAGTGCATTCGGCGAGATTGCCTTGCGGTGGATTTTCGCTCTGCGGCGTGTTTTGTTTTTATTATTTGCAAAATGGACCGTTTGTTAATTGGCGACAAACGCAACAACGGCCAGTAAAACTTTGCTTGAACAACCACTAAAAGTTGCGAAAGCGGGTCGACGTCATTATTAAAACTGAGCTAAATTTCTAGTGCTCAACAAAAATGACAAAACCATTTCGATTTTTTTAACGAACTTCCTGTTTTGCAGGTGAAAGCAGCGTATCTTCAGTTCATGCTCTATTGTTACATCGAGACAGACGCTGAGATTAAAGATGCCTACAATATGGACTATGTGGAATCGATTCTGACCAACATCCTTGCTGACGTGCAAAATGTACGGCGGAATTGTTGAGTTTTATATTGGTGTTCAGCACTGATTGGCGGTTTGAATGGAGCGCGGTAGTACAGTGCAGTACTCTAACGTATGGGCAAGCAGCTGATTGGTTGGTGAGCACGTGTGATGCATGCATTGTGTTGCCGTCTCGTAGTGGACGGTGTTTGTTTTGTTTGTTTAGTTCACTTTTGAAATTCCACAATTTTAGTATTTCAATTTTCGTTTTCAATTGAATGACGGTGTCAGTCCGCAGCCCACAAAGCAAAAACTGACGTATAACTTTGTTTTTTTTTCGTTTTCAGCTGACCGAAAAACGCAACTCCGGCATCTTATCGCCGGCGCACGAAGAGTACGTCTGTGTGTTCGTGACTGAGTGGCTGAACAAATTCTTCGAGAAGCCTCTGTCTGAATCGAGTCTCGACATCAATAACGCGGTTAGTTTTATGGTGTTTCGTCATTTTTTGTTTTTTTCCTTTTTATTATTACTTGTATTCATATTTGCGTTGTCCCTTTGCTTACCTGCTCTTGTCTTTTAGTTCGCTGCTGTTGCCTTTTTGCTTGTTTAGTCTTTTGACGTCTGATTGATTGATTGGAAGCCTGATCGCTCGCTGATTCACTCGAATGAGAATGTGATACTACGGCCAACCAGCATGCGTAATTGTGCAATTTTTGCATTGAGAAGTTTGGAACATGGCCCGGTGCCGAATTCGGAAACACAACCAATCAGCGGCAGATCATTTACAATCAGAATATGTCGGCTTCTTCAGAACCGGTACTCGCTGTGCGACGAAGTCCAGTATCGATCGCCGACATTGGCCGAGCGGTTTTTTGCCTATTTCCATTTGCAGGTTTTATTTATTATTTTGTTTGTAGCTGTTTGCCGCTTTTTTAAATTTGCTTTTGCTTGGCTGCCGGGTTTTCTTCCATTTTTTGGTGCATTCAATTCAGTTTTTACAGTCGCCGATGCGCTTGCCAAGCGAGTCAACTGCATTCAACAGAATTTTCATTCATTTTTTTGTTTATTCCGGTCATTGTTATGGCTTGCAGGCTGTAGAAGACTTTAGATTTCAAAATTTTGTGGGAAATGAAAGTTCAAGAATGTTTAGGTTGGAAAACTGTGCACCCCGTTGCACAGCTGCTTTCAGTTTGTTTAGAATGAATCAACCCGATTTTGAATGAGAGGTCGTCCACTGGCAAGCACACATCCCTCCTTACAAATCAGATTGATCCATTTTGAAAAAAGCGGTATACGACCACCGCGAATGTCAAAAACCGACAATTTTTGCAAAGTTAACTGTTCGATTTCCAAACTTCAAGGTTCATGTTGCAGCGAGTGACGGAGCAGTTCTCGAAGTTGCTGCAGAGTCTGTTCTACCTGAGCGAGACGTTTGAGCACACGGTACATTTGAACGATCGAAAGGACAATGTGGATGCGTGCATAAAGCGGCTGACGAAATTTGGTGAGCATGGCCGGACAAGGAGTGGTGTCGTCTCAAGTTCTCGCAAAATTTCGCAATTGCGTCAGCACTCATTAGAAACGTCTGCTTTTCTTTTATTATTTATTTATCGATTGCGTTTCATCTTATTGCTGCGTAGGCAGGGTATTTCTGAAAACATACTGCATAAAAGGAGTAGTTGATTCCAGTAGTGATTGATACACGCCGAAAGTTTATTTTGCGTTTCGAAAAAGTGTTGTTGCCAACGAATCACAATTACAAACTACCCAAGAAAGGTTGCCGTGCAAAAGTGGACCACGTTTGAAAAAAAAACGGGATTGTTTTTCCGCAGCGAACGAGCAAGGCGTGAAACTGCCGGCGAATGCGACGGGCGCCCGCAGCGGCAGCGTGTGGCCGGCTGCGATCACACGAACGATCGGCACCATTGCCAGTCAGTATGACCGCGTGCACAGGTGAGCTGCAAACGATAAACAGAATACGAACAAAAACATTAACGAAATTGGTGGGGTCCCGTGCCCGTGCGTCCGTGTGACGTGTGCTGCTGTGACCTCGTGTAGAATGCCGATATTTCAACAAACTGTTGTTCAAATTGTTCCATGTTGGATCACAACCTGTTACCGCGTTACAGTATCCGCACCGTGTGGTGTGACAACAGTTTGCACCGCGCTGCATTGCCACACCGTCGCATGGACTTTATTGCGGCAAACTGAACAAAAACTCAATCTGTCGGCGTGTTCAGTTTCGCTTGTTTTCATAACTTGGCCAATGCATGCGTACCACTGTACGTACAACACGGTACGGTACAACAGACGGCATGTCTCGTGTCATTGTTGATACCCTCCCCCTCCCCCGACGCGCCCACATCAGTATGAACGTGCCTTTATACCGTACCGTCTATGTGGACGTCGAACACGCACGTCTGCCTTTGCATCCCTTCTTGCAAACCTATTGATCTGAAACGAGTTTGCGGCCGAAACGAGGTCGCGACTCTCGTATCGCACAGAGAGACGAACGCCGAAACAGAAACAGTTGCCATGAACGATGTTGTTTGCAGGCAACAACAGCAGCAACAAGCCGCTCGACGTCAACATTGGCACTCATGGCAGCAGCACCGGTCGCCCACGCGCGATGCCGATAACGTCGTCAATCGATACATTGTGCGTGGTTTGAAGCCACTGAACGGCTTGAAAACAGTGAAGCGGCGTTCATGAAGCAGTATTTACTATTTAGTGACGCGTAGCTGTGCTAAAACTGTAGCTACGCGGTCACTAAATTCAATACACCTTCATGAATGTCACATTATTGTTGCCGCCACCGTAAAACGGTGTCGCACGAGTTTGGCGTCAACCAGGATGGTAATTTTTCGACGCACTGGCTTGACATTTTATCGAATAAAAACAACAACAACGCTCAAAACGCTCAAACGCAAGTCTCGATCGATCAGCGACCACCATTTTCGATCGTTTTCCTTCTTTTTCTCTAATATCCATGCTACACACACAGACACCATTTTCGTTTTTTTTCAGTTGCTAGTGGCCGACTTTGAGCAGCACATTCGTCCGTTGCAGTGGGCGGAGTCGTCGGTGCTCGTTGATCTGCTGCACACGCCCGAGCATCTGTTCACAAAACAGTCGCCTCTGTGGACGCAATGCCGCCAGGGTGCGGTCGTGAAAAAGTAATGACGGAAAGTTGAAAACTGAAATAAATGCTTTTTTTGTTTTTTTCAGCTAAATCATCTTGTTCAATGCAGAAAGCATGGTGTCAGTATTTCGAGATGATTTTATTCACAACCCAACAAAACGTGAAGCAGCGACTTGACGGGCGTGTTTTTGCGAAAATTCGATTTCTGGTTGAGTAAATGACATTCAGCTGTGAAGCTCAATGGAAACAGAAATACTTTATACCATGAGCGCATGAATAATAGCCGAATAAAAATCATCTGAAAGAAAAACCTGAAACAGAAAAGGCGTATTGGTGTCTTTGCTGAAAACGTTGCTGTGAGTCTCATGTTTGCAGATTGATTCAACATTGCAAGCTTCTACTGGAGCAACACCACGAGAGCCTGTGCATTCGGGTGCTGCAAACGCTGTGTCGTATGGCGAAAGTGACGCGCAAGGATTTTGGACCGCAGGTCGGTTACGACGGTTGATTGAAGTTGGATTTTGTAAAGTTTTTGTCTTTGTTAATTTTTTGTTGGTTGAGTTTGTACGTTTTGAAAATGACTTTGATTGTAAATTTTGCCGCTTAGTTGTGCGCGGGTTTTTAGTGGCTAGTTATCTGTGTGTGTGTGTGGTTTTTCTGTCGAGTTTCATGTCCCTTCTGACAGTTCAAAGTAACGTTGTTGTCAATTGTTTTGAATCGAGTTTTTTCTGTTCAAATGCAGTTTGCTGATGACCTTTTGTATGCAATGCAACTGTTCAGTATGGCCGAACGCAAAAGGGTAAGAGAAAAAAGGTGAAGGAAATAGTTTTTTATGCAACCAGTCGGTTGTGGTGGTGGTGGTGGTTTCTGGTTCAAGGTTTGCACTTGTTTCTGAAGTTTGTAGGCATCATGGCCTTTGGTGGCGTCGTGTGTAGGCAACATTTTTTTGTTTTTTTATAACTAAACTAACATCTTTTGTATCTTTCTCTGATAACTTGTTTCTTGGTGTACTTTCCAACTGATCTCTATTGTTTTTGGTACTTTATAATTTCTCAATCTGAATTCGGTCCATATAAACAATGCCAGGTCCACAAACAGTCCAACTCTGAGTTATGGACAATCAGCTGATTGGTCGGTGATCACGTGATGCGTGCTTTCTGTGCAGGCATTGTGGTGGGGGTGGAGTCTGTCCTGCATCACGTGATCATTAGCCAATCAGCTGATTGTGTTCAATTTAAAGTTCGACTGTTAAAATTTGTTCGTTGGTTTATCAACAGATTACCGAACAAATCCACTGCTAATCTTTGGAAAACCGAATCAAACGCTCACTTTCTCTCACTGTCGTTCTTTTCGGAAAAAGTGGCATTCATGAAGTAGTTTTTAATGACGTGCAGCTGTGTTAAAACATAGCTATGCGGTCACTAAATACTGCTTCATGAATGCCCCTAAACTCTCTTCAAAATCGCCGAGTTTCCCACAATCGACTCAGCACATTCTCGGTATCCCCGTTTGCTTCCAGGGTGAAACGCTGCGTTACATGCTGCTGCAACGCTATTTCAATAATGCCGATTCGGACGTCGTCACTAGTGGCGGCACGGATCTGGCGACGGTGCCAGAGCGTGACGCCACCGCCACCGCCACGGACGCCATGGAACGCCAGCTGGCGACGACGCTGACCAAGAGGTCACGCACCAGTAGCAGCTCGTCGTCGAGCGCCATCGTGCCGCCGCTGGACAAGAGCGAGAAGAGCGAATCGGAGTGCCTGCGCGACGTGCAGTGCAAGTTGAATGACGCTGGAGCGTCCGGTGCGTTCCGATCGTGGACGCGTTTGGTTTGTTTTGTACAGTCTATCTCGCTAATATATGCAACTAGCTGATTGGTTGGTCATAGCAACTCTCAGCGCTGATTGGTTAGTTATGAGCTATTCTCAGCGCTGATTGGTTGGTCATGAGCAATTCTCAGCGCTGATTGGTTGGTCATGAACAATTCTCAGCGCTGATTGGTTGGTCATTACGTCATGTTGCGTATATTTTCCAGATGGACTGTAGAGTATGGTTGTTGAAACCTGTCAGTTTGGTTTCCGCGGAATACAGAGCATGCGAAACCTGATATGAAACGTATTACAGTTTGAAGAACGAATGTACCGAGCGAGCTTTCGTTGACATCAGACACTGCATCTGCACTGAAATCAGACACCGTTTCCTCATTGCAGACCTTGTCATCGACTTGGTGATGTACGACCCGCCACAGGACGTGCTCCTCCGTACGATTGAGCTCGCGAAGGCGCTGCTCCTTGAAGGCAACGACCAAGTGCAGGCAAGTGTGGCCCTGTGATGAACGTTGCGCAATTCAGTGGAGAGTTTGTGTTGATTTGGTGAAAGTCTGATACGCTCGGCTGGGTCTTTTATCTTTTCTTACACAAATTTATCCATTCTCCATGCAACCAACAGTAGTGCGGACTTCAGGATTCACAGCAAAAGCATGTTACTTCCATTTCAGTTAGCTCGTTTCAATTGATTTTGCTAAAACGCAGGAAAAGCTGAATCCCTCTCTCCCGCTGAATGTTAGGATTTGAACTTGACTGATTTCATGAATGCAAGACAAACAGGAAAAATGCATTTTTCTGAATAATTTATTAAAAGTCAACCATGAATTACACCCGAACCGACTTCTGACATTCTCTAGGCCTCCTTCTACAAACGTCTGAAAGAGCCGACGGTCGCCGAGACGTTTCTGCCGGTGTTGCAAGAAAAAATGCGCACCGCCGCCGCACGGGTCAAGTCGGACATGCTGCAAGCAGGTGACCGCGCGTCGCGGAGTCCCGCAAAGTCGGCCGTCACCAGTAGAGCCTGTTAGTGCAGCCAACTTTCCCGCACTTCCGTCCTTGTTTCCACCGGGCGTTCCCGGATTTTTTTCATTCGTCCGAGTCTATGGCACCCGATTGGTGGTCCGTTGAGTTTTCTTTTTCCTGAAGACTCTCACACTCAGCTTGCATGCCTTTTGTATTGTCGTGCGTCACGCGAAAAGTGCTCCACACAGGGGGCCACATTATTTTGGTTGGTGGCCGTATTGCAGCAGGCACAAAAGAACTGCCTGAGACCCACCGACATAACAATGATTTCATTCGTTGTTGGACAGTCGCAGAAACAAACACACTGGCACAAAGGTGACATCACACACACACACTGCGCTCGCTGATGTGTGCTTTTGGCTCTCGATTGCGCAACAACGCTGTAATAAGGATTCTTCACTCTTCAGGCCAGGACTTTGTGTAGTTGCGCTTTTGAGCCAGTCCATTGAGAAAGACCGGCACACAAACCCGAGAATGCGATTCGCACGCCATGCACCAATTAATGCAAAAATGAAGCACCAATTCTCTCAGCAGCCTTCACTTTCACACAAACACACAAACACACCCACAGCTCGCACCCCCACACACGCACATTTGTTGCAGCCTCGAAAAACCATTCGCCGTCGCACGGCAGTCC
>JASANC010005430.1:0-38938 GCA_030248135.1 Theristus sp. LFF4_11
GGTTCAGAAAACTTAGAAGATACAACCTAAAGAGTCATCGGAGTCAAATAGTGAGTCAGAAGAGCCACTGAAAAAATTAACAGAGTCAATCAAATAACAATCAAAATTTGTTTAAAAACCTGAAAATGACGTTTTATCAGTGCAGTTTGGCTGCACCGTTCAGAAATTTGATTAACAACAGATAACAATAGCGAAGCGGTGAAAAATTGAAACAAAGTGGAGTGCCCCAAACAAAGGTAGAAAACGGCTAGCAGAGTGTATCCGACCTGTGCGAGTCATGTTTGCGGCGCCTGATTTACGGAAGCCTGTTGTTTCACGTGCAACAAAGAAATTTTCATAATCCGCCATAATGTGCGGTATGGGTAATGATCGAATATGCAAAAGAGTAAGATTGGGTACCCCTCCCTGCCCCCGAAAAAAAGCAAAATGCATTTTTGATGGTGCTTGTTTAATTGCCGCACAGCTATCCAACCCACACATGAAGGCAGAAAAGACGAAAACACACAAGTGAGAGCGCTCGTGTAGGTGCAACCAATCAACAAATAGTCGGCCGACACACGAACCGCTGATTGGCCGCACGTTCGCGCGCAAGATCTGTCGCGCGACACACGAAGCGCTGATTGGTCGAAGTCAAATCAGCCAATCAGTGAACAGATAGTCGGTCGACAATCACTATATAAACCCGACGAAAACGACAAAATTTCATTTCAGATGAAAAGCAAAACCGCAGAGCGAAATCGTGTCAAGACCACATCTTTGCATGAAAAAAAAACAAATGAAGTACACAAACATATACCGTCAAACGAATCAAAAACGATCACGTGTTGAAAACATACCGTAAAAAATTATTATACTTGCAGTGTTTTTATAATGATGAAAAATAGGTTCAATCATATTGAAGTTTTGTTCATGCTTGTGTTCACATTTCGCATTAATTCACAAGACGTTCAGTTTTCGCATCAGTTCATAAGACGTTCAACGCATGCAAATGCGTATGCATACAGCGTACGCACGTTAAATAGCAATGCGCATGCATACAGCACAGCGCGTTATATACCAGCTGTCGCGCGACACGCGGCACGCTGATTGGCTGCACGTTCGCGCGCTAATCTGTCGCGCGACAGGTAGCACGCTTATTGGTCGCACACAGCGTGCACGTTGTGTGTGTGTAAAACGCGTGTAGTGTGTAAAGCGTGTGCTGTGTATTGTGTGTAAAACGTGTGTGGTGTGTAAAACGTGTGTAAAACGAGTGCTGTATAAAACATGTGTAAAACGTGTGTGTAAAACGTGTAGTGTAAAACGTGTCTGTAAAACGTGTCTGAACATGTTCTGACATGCTTGATCGGTAAAAAGCACTACGTTGCACCCCAGATCAGTTGCACCCCAGATCACATCCTATACTTCAACACTGCCTATACTTATAACGTTGCACGCCAGGCGTGCCACCTACACTACTTGCGCCACAGACAGGACTAACTTTTAGGAGGGTGGGGGAACACGAAAACAAATCCCGCGCCTGAAGCTGACTGCCCCGGAAAAAGCCGAACTGAACTGAAAACAGCGAAAAGCGCGCTTGATTTGATTGTTTTTCAAATATAAGCGAGCAACGTTCACGACCAGAATGGAACGAACAAACGATCGAATTTCAGTCGGGCATCAACCAGTGGAACGAGTGGTCGCCGTGGACGGCGTGCTCGCGCTCGTGCGGCACCGAGGGCGTGCACAGTCGCAGCAGAGCGTGCCCGGGCCCGGTCAGCTCGTGTCCGGGTCAACCGCGTGAGCAGCAGCCGTGCAACCGCGTCGCGTGCAGTGTAGGTTGATTCCGCTGGAAACGATTGAGTTTTTGTGCATGTCTGGACACACACACACACACTGTTGTTCGCAATATCAAACTTGTCGCTCGTCGACTGACGCTTGTTTTTTTAGTCGAACAGCCCATTTTTCAGTTTTTTTAAGAATCGCAGTACAAAACCAGGCACTTATTATTGGCGTTGCGAGAAGATTCAAATGTTTTTTTTTCTGTTCGTTCATTCAGACGGGCAGTTGGTCGCAGTGGACGCCGTTCGGGCCGTGCAGCGAACAGTGCGCCGGCGGACAGCAGCACCGATCGAGGAACTGCTTGGGCGGCACCAACTGTCCTGGTCGGCCAATCAGAAATGTGCTGTTCCCGTTTGTTTTTTCAGCCCGACAAACCGCCACTATCGCCGGAGGACTCGGTCGCCATTCGCTTTTTGGAGCGTTCTGAGCAAACTCAATTCCAGCTATACCAAAACAAAAGCCAATCACTGTAAAATTGCTTGCTCCGCATGCGCAATCTGGATTTCCAACGCCGAGTTTCCGTGTTTCGCTTTTTTCCGAACCGAACGACCGACCATTCGTTCGGAGCGCAACCTCTTGAATTCACGGTCTCCTTTGTGCGCTCAGGCGCCGACCGTGACGCCCGTCCGTGCAACCAGCAGCCGTGCGCGCAGCCGATCTGGCAGCAGTGGACGCCGTTCACGACGTGCGCACGCACGTGCGGCGGCGGCACACAGCAGCGACGACGCGTCTGCCAGCCGCCGGGCGCCTGTCCCGGAAACGAGGAGGTTGCGCATATGAGCCGCGTTTCTTTTCTTCGCTTGTTTTGTGGTTGTCTCTCTCCGGTCGTTCCTTGTGAATGGAAATCGGGTCTGCTTGACAATCAGTGTAATGTACCGTATTACCTCTATTAAACCCCCCCCCCCAAAATTAAACCCCCCCCCCAAAATAAACCCCCACCCCCTCGACAAGTTTCCAAATAATCCCCCCCCAAAAATAATCCCCCATGGGGGATTATTGAAACCTGTTTGAAACACATACCCAGCGAATTCAGTGGCTGGTTGCAGTGAAAATGATGAAATTGTGCTACCAAAGGCCCCAAATGGATGAGTTAATGGTAATTTCATTACAAAAGGCTGTTGTAAAAGAAAATTTCTATGTAGAGTAGAAGTTTCTGCGACTTCCTTCCTGCCATGGAAGGTATTTTTGCCATTTTGTCCACCCCTAAAAATGGTTTCCAAATAAACCCCCCCCAAAAAAAAAACCCCCCCCCCAAAACTAACCCCCCACCCCCAGAAGTCGCTGAAGAAATAAACCCCCATGGGGGTTTATTAGAGGTAATACGGTATGCATCAAAACTAGCTTCTGCGAAGGTAGGAAGCGAAGGAAATTAGACAAGGTAGGAATTGTTTCGTCTTTTATACCAGTAACATCAATCGCGTATGCTTAAATGGACAAGAGATACATATCACTACCGCAAGTAGTGTCTGCATCACAGAATTGACAAAGTGTGCGCTTTTTGCGGTTTCGCCAGACACGAAATGCTGCTTCCCCCGTGGATGGCTCTGTTCAGTACGACGGACCACCGGCAGCAGACGCAGCGTCATGCTCAGCAGAACAGAGATTCTATAGGTTGAGTGAGAGTGAGAGAAAGAGCAAAACTTCAGCGAACCTGAAAGAGATAGCAGGAAATCACGCAAGCAGTTGTTGTTGTTGTTGTTGTTGTTGTTCATGGCCGAGGTCACGCGAGCAGTCGAACGTTCAGATGAAATGGAAATTCCAAATCGGCCGAGTTCACCACCGGACTGTTGCAGGAGACTCGCGTCTGCAACACGCACCTCTGTCCGATCGGCGAGTGGAACGACTGGACACCGTGGACGGCGTGCAATCAGCTGTGCGGCGGCGGCGCCGAATTCCGCCGTCGTGTCTGCGTCGGCGGCACCACGTGCCCGGGACTGGGCGAGGAGCGACGCGTCTGCAACGTCATACCGTGCCAGATATTCTTCATGGTCGCTTGTTGTTGTTTGTGTTTGAGACTGAGATGAGTTTCTGTATTGTGTTCTCTGTGACAAACCATGGTGCTTGCGGCGGTTGGAACATCGCTTTGTTGTGATGGCGGTTGTTGGTGGACATTGCTTTTTTTGGGGCAATATTTTTGTTTCGGTCATTAATCATTGATTTTTTTATCATTGACCGTCACGTTTTTTTGCCTCACCAGAACGTGCGCAGAAGAAATGGTCCGCCTCCTCGTCAGGAGATTGCAATACATTGATTGAGGCGAGTGAAGAAGAAAACGTAGAATTTCTGCTTTCAATCGATTTCTTGCGTTTTATTTTAGGGTCACTGGGCCGAGTGGACGCCGTGGACAGCGTGCACGCGCACCTGCCACGGTGGTGAGCGTTTCCGGCGGCGCGCTTGCGTGCAGGGCACTCAATGTCCCGGCATCTCCGAAGAACGACAGGTGGGGACGGAAAGGGGGCTGGGCTGGGCTGGTGGAGGTTGTGTGTGTACACAGCTTTCGTTGGCCGGTCTGTTGTGCTGGCGATGCAGTTCTGCCGAACAAGAACACTAAACTTTAATTATTATGTCTGCAAGCGCACTCAGTCGCAAAACCAAAAAGATTTACCAAATTATGAACAAATTGTTTGTTTGTTTTTTGATTTTTGACACCGGAATTCAGAAGAACAGAAAAAATCCCAGTTTCTCACCGCCCGCAGCTGTGCAACGTCGGACCGTGCCTCGGCAACTGGAACGAGTGGACGCCGTGGACGGTCTGCTCGCGCACGTGCGCCGGCGGACGCTCGGAGCGACGACGCGTCTGCATTGCCGGTGTGCGCTTTTGGGGTTTGGGCGGGCGGTTTTTTTTCACTGCTTTCTCTGTGTTCTCCGTTAGAACTGGCGTTCTTCTTTCTTCTGATCACATACATCGTGCAATGGAATCTGAACGTCACGTGTCAGTAGTGTTCATCCACACCGATTTCATTTTTTTTCCAAATAAAAGCCACAGATTTCAGTGCGTCATGCCGCGCGCGGTCGCTCGGTAGATATGGAAAATCTGCGAGTCTCTCAGTCAAAAAACAATCTTCCAACTTTCCAAAACCTCGCGACCGCTCCGCCACTCCACTGCAGGAACGCAGTGTCCGGGTCTGATGGAAGAGCAACGCGTGTGCAACGTGCAGCCGTGCTTCGGCGAGTGGAACCAGTGGTCGGTGTTCTCGGTGTGCAGTGCCACGTGCGGCAATGGACGCCAGGAGCGACGACGCATCTGTGTCGGAGGTTGGGGCGAGGGGAGTGGTGGGGCGGGGGGGGGTAGGGGGGGGGCTTCTTGCTCACCAGAAACCCACTTGTCATGATGTGAACGACACCGCCTTCAGCCTGAGAAATGAGAATGCCACCCAACATCACAAACGATACGAATTCTTTTCGTTTCCACAAGTTGCGACTGGGATCACTCGGATTTGCGAGGTTTCATTCAATCAGTGTGACTCAGCCAATTGGCGAGAGTGTTGAGCATGCGAGCATCGCAGGCACGTTGTGTCCCGGTCTGGCCGAAGACGCCCGCCCGTGCAACCCGCAGCCGTGTCCGCAGGGCCAATGGACCGAGTGGACGGCGTTTGCGTCGTGCAGTCGAACGTGCGGCAATGGACAACAGGTGTGATGTGTTGTGCAATTCAAAACTGCCAAAGTGATCCGAGTCACTTCGGCTGTGTTGAATGGCCACATGACGATTGAAACTAGTTCTCGTTCGACGTCTGCAAACGCATTCAGTCGCAGAAGCCCGAAATAAAACGTGACAATCCAGGAACGCCGTCGCAATTGTCTCGGTGGCACGCGCTGCCCGGGTAACGCCGTCGACTCGCGCTCGTGCAACTCGCAGCCATGCCCCGTGGTCAGTTTTGTGTGATTTCCAGTGCACGAACAGTGTGTTCCAACTCAAATTCCGTTATCGGTGAGCCATTCATGGAAGTTTATGGTGACCATATCTGAGACGCGAAATTCTGATAAAAAAACAAACGGTATCTCACTCAGTAAAATCAACGTGCGCATGTTTTGGTGCCGTCTGCTCGGGTGAGAAACGATTGTTGTGTACTATTGAGCCTCATTGATTAGCTTCGTTCAGCTTATTAGCTTCGCTTATTAGTTCGTGTGTCTTCAACTGGTGTGACGAACGTTTCATCATTCATCCGCTTTTTGACTCAGGGTTCCTGGACTGTCTGGTCACAATGGACGGCGTGTGATCGAACTTGCGGCACTGGTTCGCTCGTTTCGTTCGTTGTTTTTGTGATTGCTGGTCTTTTATTCTGATGTTTTCTGCTCTTCTGAGGTGTTTTGAGCAAGAAATGGCAAACACATTAGTTGCATTTGCCACACAACCACCATACAACACATTGTACAGACGTCTGTATGGACAGTAGTGGGCTAATAGTACGAAGCCTGCCGTGCCGTGTGCGCAAACGTCAGCATGTACGGGCGTTTGTCGTCGCCTCAATCAATCCGCGTGCATGTCGTGCCACGCAGGTCGTGAGAGTCGTCGTCGCGCGTGTGCGGGTGGCGAGTGCCCCGGCAACGCGGAGGAACACCGAACGTGCACGCGCGGTGTACCGTGCCCCGTCGGCCAATGGACACCGTGGGCGCAGTGGAGCGCGTGTAATCGACTCTGCGGCGCCGGTCAGCAGAGCCGCGTCCGGACGTGCGCTGGTGGTTCGTTCGTGTCTCTGGGATTTGTTTTTTTTTCGGTCGACAGTACTTTTTTCGCAATTCAAATGTAGAAATGAGACCCACGCAGATACCGTAACCGTACTCTGTATGGTCCATCTTTTTGAACGTGTCCAACCGAACTCACCTCATGTGTTTTCGTGCACAGCACAGCAACCCGGACTTTTTTTCAGTTGACTCGTTTTTCCCACAAGTGAACGGAACAGAAATTCTGGTGCCTGTGCTTCTTGAGAAACGGGCGTTTTCAACGCTAATGACGTCGTTTCGCTCAGACACGATTTTTTTCAATATGTGCCCTTTTTAAAAGCTTCGTTTTTCCTCCTACCGAGTTTTTGTTTCGAGTTTTTTCGATGGGTGCGAGATTACCGCACATGAAAAACTGCAGAATTCTTGTATCTGTACAATCATTCATTTCCAGGTGATTGCCCTGGCCTGAATCAGGAACGACGCGGTTGTTTCAATCGAGCCTGCTCGACCGGTGAACAAGCACTGCAACAACTGGCTGGCCCCGCCCCCGCACCCGGTCCGTCGCCGACCGCCGGTTGGTTTACTGGTTCAGTCTTCTTTGTTCAGCTATTATCATTCTTGGAAGTTCTGCGATTCAAATGGTTTGCAGACGTAGAAAAGAAACAACAGTTTCAACAATCTACAACATTTGCCAATTCAAAATCGCCTAAGTGACCCGGCCCTATTTAGGGAACTCGGATCATTTTGTCAACCTATCTGTGCGTGCATTGAGTCCGGAAGCAAATTGAAAGATAATAGCTGATTGGCTGCATTAGAGTTGGGTGCATGTGTTACAGAGATCACTTGCATGAACAGTTCAGAAAAGTTTTCAACGTTTCAAGAAATTCAAATGTTGGTTCCGAAACTCAAAGGCGCGCATAGATCGGTAAACAGTTTCATGCATGACGCGGGAATTCAAACATTTGTAAAGTGAACTGCGTCCCCTAAAATGGACCCAGTCACTTAGATTGAAACTACTTTCCGTTCACGTCTGCAAACGCAATCAGTCGCAGAACCCAAAAAATAGATAATATTATTGTGGATTTATTCAAACCTGTCCGGACTAAAATGACGTCTCATTTCACCATTTGTTTACGGGAAGCAATCGGCTAAACGGAAAGACTGGTGTTGCCGTGAACGGCAAGCGCATGTTTGGCGGCACATGACGTCGTTTCAGTGGGACACGTTTAGACAAAAATGGGTCCTAACGTGCATCCAGCAGGCCGGTCAGCGAGTGGCGCCGGCTGGTCTGCGTGGCGTTCGGCATCTGCGTGCAGCGCCACATGCGGCCAGGGCGCCCGTCGACGCACGCGCACATGCCCGCCCGGCGCGCTGTGTCTCGGCGCTGAGGAAGAATTCGTGGCGTGCGTCGAGCGAGCCTGCTAGAAAACGCGCAAGCCCGACCGATGGCGCTCGTCCGCAACTGTTCGCTTGTTTCCCCTCTCCTCTCGCTCACAGATGCTCTCTCTTGCTCCCATATCCGTTTTTTTCTCTTTATCATCAGAAAACGTTCTGTAAAATATTATTGTAAGCAAACGCGTTTTTTTTTCTTCTCTTGTAAACTGGTTGTCCTGCTTTAACGTTCGCTCCATGTTTGTCGGAATTTTTTGTTGTTGTTGGATAATGAAGCAAATCTTCTGGAGGAAGTGGCCTGACAAAAGATGTTTTGTTTGTTAATGTTCTGCTAATTGTCGTAACTTTGCTTGTATTACTTCTCTCAGAATTTTATTTTACTGTTTTTTTGTTTTGACAAGTGTCGTTCTATATTTCGTATTTTGACGGGTATAAAGTTGTATGGTGTTTGTAAGTTTTCAAATCTTATATTTTCAGATACTTACATTTATGTCGTAAGCTTTTTCTTGATTGACTATAAATTTTTATTGCTCTTTTGTATTGCAAATTGAATGAACGATAAAAAACATTTGGTCGAGAGAAGTTTGGGATTATTGTTATGTGTGGTTGGTTGAAACTGAAGCCCACTTGAACTTCATTACAATTTGGGCGATTACCGATACCTTTTCGCACATTTGCTTGTTGGCTGCAGTTGAAAAGAGTTTATTCCAGATTTTTGACATTGGAAATTCAGATGTTCGTGTATTCGCGACATCACGGGACTAGACTGGCGCACAAAGAAGGCAATGAAAAAGAAAATGACAATTAACTGCAGTCAAAAACGCTTTCTTGATCGTGCTTCATTGCTGGTTTCAGTTCTGTACTGATTCTGGAGTGGCGTTTTCCAATTGTGCACGCACGGTTGGCAGCATCATGTACCGGTTGGACCGATCAGGTGAGCCACTTCATAAACAACCAATCAGCTGATTGCCTATAATCATAGGTTTCCATTATGGCTGCATTCTATTTTGCGTTCTTGACTGCAGCTTCCATGATATGATTTGTTGATAGCGCAGAAACGAATGCTTAAACGAAGTTCGATATATGTGAGAAAAATGCTGTTGCAATTTTTCAGACTCCTGTACTTCACTCAAACGCAGTCGCATGAAATGTCACTTAAATCAGTGCTTGATTTTTCCAAAACAGCTGGTTTGTTGAAAAATTGCAACATGAACAAGAAGGAAACAAAAGAGTAAACTGATGCGAACAAACACAAGTCTGCAGAATGTAATCACTGTCTAAAATGCACAACAATTTTCGCTGAAACGCTTGACTTTTGACTGATATTTGCTGATTATATGAAACACAACACATTAGCTGCCAAAACAGCAACAAACAAACCACATGCTTTTGAGTTCCCGAGGTATATGACACACATTTGAATGCATCGGATAAGATGAACAAAATAAAAAAACGGAGTAAGCTTGCAATGACGGTTTCTTGGAATTGATATTGGTATTACCGGTTCATGATAAATGTGATCTGATCACTCATTCACTGTGTTCGTTCAACAGTTGAACTCTGACTCATAGGCAATCAGCTGACTGGTTGGTTATGATGCATGCTTTCTGTGCAGGCATCAATGCGGAGGCGGAGTCTGTCCTACACAGAAAACATGCATCACGTGACCACCAACCAATCAGCTGGTTGACTACATTTTAGAGTTCGACTGTAGTTGGAACCTTTTTTCTGGACCTGCCATTTGGTCGTCTGTTCAACAGTGAACGAAAATCAAAAGGGCAATAAAATAAATCAGGAATTCTGCGAAAATCTTCAAGGCCTTAGCGTGTTACCGGCAACGCATTTGACGACGACTTTCGGTTTGTTTCAGATTGCTGCATGTTGCAGGTGAAACTGTTGCCGTTTAAAATTGGTGCCGGTTGGATGGCGGACGCTCGACGCGGCACACTGGAGCAATTGGCGGTGTTTGTGCCAGCTGGCAGCGCACCGAATAAACCGTTCAACATTGCTGTGTTGTTGCCGTTGGCGCCTGAACGTCGAACAGGCTTGTTATATATAATTTTTGGCATTCAAAAAACTTCAGGTTAATTTTGAAATTCAAATTAATGATCGACTGTGAAGGTTGATAATGGATAGTTTGTGAAGGTTGAATGAAGAAAGCATCTTCGCGACAGAAAATTTTGATAAGATTCTGCTGGTGGGAGTTTGAGGAATTGGGTGGAGCAAGGAAAACAGTAGTGTGCTTGTCTTGTAGTTTGCAAGTTTGGCTCACAGATGAATTTCACTGAAACCCGTGAAGCAATTACACTGAAACAAAAAATATAGTCGGACTGGATAATTTCGGGCATTAGCTGATTGGCTGGTGCGTTACCGTAATCAGATTTAAACGCGGGCCGTTCAAATTGCACTTTGCTTTTTTAAAATTTTCAATTTTTGAGTGTTTGCGTTGATGAATGTTTGAATTTTCAATGGACAAAACTTGTTTGTAATTTATGAAATGCAGAAAAATTAAAAAAAGTAAAGTTTAAGGCGAATTATTATTTTTTTCAGAAAAAAGAACGACGACGACGGTGACAAATGTAAATTAAAATTTGGCCAGGAAAGCTGCTGTTCTGTATTGTTAAACTGCAACAAATTGTCTATAAACAGTTCAAAGATGCAGAAAGACTAAAAGCAGCTGTTTCCAAAGGCACAAATTCATTTTAAGAAAAAGAACGACGGCGACGGCAACGACGACAACTAAAAATGTTGTTGTGTTTGATTTTTAATTGAAAATTTTGTTTATGATGATTTGTTTTGTGTGAAAAATTTGAAAAGCAATTGGTTTTCAAACGAATATTCACTTTCCGAGCTTTGCTCGGTTTTCGCCATTATATTTTTGGTTGGTGATTTCAAGTGTTCAAGACAGGTGTTCAAGACTGTCGTTTAACACCGTTTGCAAATAAGAGTGGAGGGGGGTCTAGCGCTACATGGAAAAGTTTTTAAACCAAGGGTGCAGGGACATTCTACTAATCAAGGCGCTTCAGGTTTACCCCCTGAGTACCCCCTGATTATGCCTATAAAGGTCGTTTTTAGGTTGCGGAAGTTAAAAAACCCTTGATTTTTTGCGATTTTTTGCAAAGTGTACCTTTTTAGCCCTACTGTATCTCGTCGTTGCACAGTTTCTGGAACCTCACAATATTCACGTGAAAGATCTTGCGGAGTTTGTTAAGACACTGTATCAATGAGCCCTTGCAAGGAGGTCCCTGAGTCGCTACGACGCTAGTTAAAATTACTTTTTTTGAAAAATTACGCTATTTTTTTAAAACATTTTTAGAGCTCATAAACACAAATTTTTGATTTTCATTTTTAGTTCTACAGGGGGGTTTTCGGAGTCACTGAATTTGAATCTGACCTTAGATTTTTACCCCGGGCATTTTTTGCCCAAAAATTGTGCAAAAACACATTTTTTTGCGTTTTTCAGTGTTTCATGCCATATTTTGACCCTCCCCCATGTTTTATTTCACCGGGGGGTCAACATATGGCAAAACATGTTACCACCGTGCTTTGCAATCAGCTCCAGTTCCCCAGTGGGAATATGAAAAATAACAATAAAACAATAAAATCTGGAGGCTTTTCAAAGTTCTTGGTGTGTGAATTTTTAAAAAAAAGCAGTGGGCGTTTATAATCACTCAAAACACCCAATTTTTTGTGTATATTTGCGATTTTTATCAGAAAGAGTCCAAAAAATGTTTTGCTCACCATCGTGATAGGGTGTTTGTGCGCTCAACGCTGCCTGTAATAACGATTGAGCTGCGCCATTCACTGCAGATGCATTAAAACCTGAATGAAAAGTTTAATTGAGAATTTTTGAGAAGACATGCAGAGCCAAGCATGAATGCGTGTATAAACGAGCACATGTTTTAAAGATAACGTGACGTGCCGGATTGCTGTTTTTTTGCTCCATGAATGAGAATGAGACGTGACGTGACATGACGTGCCGTGCCGGATAAATTTTGTGCACATGAATTGGCTGGCCTTTAGGCTGTTTTGACTTGTCACATAAAGATTGGAACTAGTTTTCTTTCTACGTCTGCACACGTCTGCAGACCCTAAAAATTGATATTAGTACAACCGCAGCGCACCTTGTGGCCACATGGCGAGCGCATTCATCAGTGACTGATTGAACAACGCCGGCAGCAACAGCTGGTTCATGTTGTTCTGTGGTGTTTGTTGTTGCGGTGTATCGGTTGTCGTTGTCGTTGCTTGTAACCGGTCACCGTTTCTTCGGTTGTCTTTGGAGAAATCTAGAATGAGGTAATCCGTATATTAACAGTGTTTAGGAGACTCGTTTGTCATTCAGATTTGTTCACAAACTCGTTGTTTGCTGTTCAGTTTGGTCGATTTCGTCGTCCTCGTAGTAGCCGTCTTCGTCGTCTCCATCCTCGTCGTCGTCCGACGCATCCTCCGTTTCGGCTGCAGTTTTGTTGTTTTCTTCAGTCGCCGCGGGCACCATCGTTGGCAGCTGCTGTTGTGCCCGTTCGCCATCAAACAATCCACGCTGAAAAAAAATTGTTTTTTTTAATTTTTGGTGCGCAACTTCAGGAAAATACCCGCGAATCCCCACAATGTTTTTTTATATGCCAAAAATTCGTTTTTTTTCTGACGTCGGTTTATTTTTGTTCCAATAATTTTGTTTATAAACGTTTGTGTGTCGGCCCCGTTTGCAGTATTCCAATTGAACGTGTTGGTTTTTGAAAGAATGTTTGGAAACCACTTGAGATTTCGATGCGAAGTACGAATATAATACGTAACCATTGCGGTGATATACCGTAGTTAGAGCTGTGCACCTGTGTGTGTGTGACTGAAAAGGTGCAAAAATAATAAATGCTTTTTGATATGTCTTTTAACATACACGTTTGTCCGCCGAACTGTTATGCACATTCTTGTGCCTGCCTAAACAAAGCGCAAAACTTTTCTGCAACGGGCTAGGAAAACTAGCTTACGAAAGTAAAAGCTCTCGAAAAGTGTCGGCATACACATTCGACGTGTGCTGCAGTTTTAGGAGATGTGTACAGTTAGCAGTTAGTTATAAAATCGTGCAAATATTTATATGGCCAAGTGATCTATTTGGCGTTTGCTTTGTTGTTCTTTAGTAGTTTTTCAACGGTGCACAACTTCGGTATTGGGTGGTACGATGGCTGAGCGCGCAACAGATCGTGCGATCTTGTGCACTTTTGTACACTTTGGTGAAAGGTTTTGTGAAGTCGCTTTATCTTCAAAAATGAAATTTGGTACATCAAACTGCACAGAGAATATTGCGCAATAGCACAATTTGAAAACATCCTTGTATTTGCAAATACCAAACTAGTGAAGTGATAGCTGCCTCAGACTTGTCTTTTATCTTATTTTATCTAGTACACGGTGAAGGTTTTGATGCAGGCCTCTGTTTTGGTTAAAAAGCACTTATGGGAAGCAAAAAGATAACTGTGTGAATGTGTAATGGTAGCTTTTTGTCTTCAGATGTATCGCTATTATTGAAACGTTTTGGTGTAAACTGTTGAATCACGTGCTTTTTGCAGTTTTGCGGTTTAAAATTGGCTTAACAAGCACTGTTTAGTTGACGGACAACGTTGACTGTGTAAAATAGTGTGGCATGCATGTTTTCATCTCGATGCTCTTCGTTTTTAGTTACTGCCGACCGGGCTTTTAGTGGTAGCAGTAGTTTTACATAAGTCTGACTCGAAAGACAAAAACTTGTTTTGTCTTAAAATTTGTTTTCCAAGAACGTAGCAGTGATGCTGATATGGCGAACATGAAACAGAGCGCACGCACAAGGCAGGGCGCAGATGGGTGATGGTACAGAGTTGTTCATAGTTTTTCTCGTGTGTTTTGCTCACGCCATATAGTCACAAACACGAAACGCAGATTTGGGCTTGAAAAACCAAGTGTGTTCTTTTGGGTTGTTTTTCGGGTTTGAATCACGCGTAAAGAAAATCTATCTTCGCGCACCTTATCGCTGATCTATATGGCGTGGGTGTAACGTGGGAATGCTTGTGTACCGTAGCAGATATGCCACTTTTTAAACTGAAAGTAACCATGCACGATGTAATAGGTTCAAAAGGAAATCCGTGCTAAATACATGAATTGAAAATCTTTTGTCACAATATGTACTCATATTTATACAGATGCGTAAATACAGATTGTATTTCTCCGTTTTACGCGCGTGTGTTCGAGTTTGTCGAAATTGTGATGGCTAGGCTAGCGATTAACATATTTCAAAATGTCTTGCACATGCAAAATTTTGAGTGTCTTGCACGCATTCCAGAAAAAAAGATCAAGATTGTTTGGGTCGGTGACTTATTACATTACAGTAGCTGCAATCATTGACATGCAATGTACACAGTGTATTTCGAAACTTGTGCTGTACAGTTTTTTCTTTAAACCTGTCATTTATGGCTCAGAATACAGAGATATGGTGAAAGAAGAAAGAACCGGATCCAAAATACAATAACAGCGAAATGTTTGCCACAAATGGTGTGTTTTGACTCAGGGTTTTTTCCCAAACCTTTCAGATATCCTGCAGAAAATTTTTAGCTGTCCTGCAGAAAATTTAGGTGTTTTAAAGACAAAACTGCCCAAAAAATAGCTGTCAACAGCACTGAAAAAGCAGGAAATAAATGCTGCTTCGGTGATGAAAGTTTAAAATGGAAAATGTTTTTTGTGCAGCCAACACCGGCCATCAAATTCAATACAAAAATAATAATTCGTAGTTTTTTCACAGCGCAAAAAATCCAAAAACGGCTGTAAAAAAGCATTTCCTTTCGCGATTCAAACAATTGAAAAAGCATTCGTCTTACATTTCGCTTTCACGCTTTATTTAGTGAATAAATTTTGTGAGCCGGCGTGTGTTTTGAAAAGCATCAACAGTCTTTGAAGTATCATTCCAGAGTCGTCTGTCTGGTGTCTGCAACATTAAAAAAGTTGCAACAACTGAAGCTGACGCGCTAAAAGCGTTAAAAACTGAATGAAAACAGATGTGTGGTGTATTGCTAGAAATGACACTGTGATCTGCAGGATCAAACGGCTGTGTGTGGTCTCCAAAAATGTGTGTGCAGACACCACGCTCTTATCAACATATTTTAGCGGTTACACGCAACAAACATAGTTTAGGTTGAGCAGCGAGTCTACAATAAACATCAGAAACATACTTTATTAGCTTCTGCTTTACGGCATGCTTTGACACAAACACACATATATGGAACCATATACAGTGTACATACGACACGTTTTTTTCAAAATCAATGAGGAACACTAATAAGGGGCTGTTCCTCTTTTGCGACTGATTTTTCGCTGTTCTTCGCATATCAATGACACAAGAGCCGTACGTTTTTGGACCGTTAAGCTGCGTAGACTACGGTTTCGAGCAGTGGTTTTACTCTTCCACACATCGTGAAGATTGAACTATTGTGGGCTGGTTAACTTTTTTGGGTTTTTCTGTTTTTCTTTTTGTTTATGGAAAGCGAATGTATATATTAGGGCTTGTTCTTGATATTCGTTCTTTTTGTAATGCTTATGCAATGAAGCTGTGTTGCCGGTTTGGTGATCAGTGCGCACATATGGCAATATTTCGAGCATACGTACACACAGATATACTGGATGTTATTATAGCTTCGTACTAGCCACGGCATCCTTCTTTGGTACATACATACTGGCGAAGGTACATATGTATGTGTATGTACATGTACTGTCTATCGTTATATGGCGTATTTCCATTTTGCGGAGACGTGTAAACTGTTTTTGTCGGAGTGCTTCAAAAATGCAGTACATATATACGTATATATGTATACATGTAGAGGCAATTTGAGCGAGTTTACAACATGCGCGCGCCAGCGTGTGTACGATTCTATTTTCAACAATAAACATTATGGGAAGAAAGTGAAACGCGACTAAAATGTGCGGCGTCAAAATGCGTTTACATCCATAAAAGTCGACCACGCAATATGCGTATGAGTCTTCAATAGCATGTGGCCTCACTTCCATTGGCGCACACTGACAAACGGAATTTTTGCGAATGAACTGGCTAGATTCAGAGTGCGCCTTTTTGATTTTGGTACCGGATGTGTGTCACAAAAATAGGATTACATTTCACGGTTTTCGTGACCTGACACGAAATTCGAAGTAGAACAACAACAGGCATAGCGCGGATTACTAATTTTGAAAATCATATGAAATAGTGGTTCAATAAAGTATATAGTAGTCAACAGAATTGGACGGGCGGATAAAGCACGAGGTTGTGTACCTGTGAAGCGCTCATTGGTTTCTGTGGTTTTCGCCGTCGACTGATCATGGATGACGCTCCGCCGACTAAGTCGGACGTGGCGCTTGACATCGACAACGGCGAGTCCGCCTGTTGGTCTCGGCGATCGTACGACGATGACGAGGCGAGTTTTGCGAGATCGTTGCACGGCACAAAGTTCAGCAGAACACGACCGGCGGCGCCGTTCGTCGGGTGCTCCTCCAGCTTTGCAACCGACTCGACGGCGTCGTTGATGTGCGCCAGCATGCACGGCTCACCTGAAGAAATCGATCTTGCGTCATCCGTGAAAGTATGGTGATTGTCTGTCACCCGGTCGTGGTCTGGTGTGGTAGCGCGTTAAGCCTCGTTCGTCTGTGTTTTCGCCGAGATCGAGGCCCGCCGAGGGGTGCATAGACATTTGATGACTGGGAAAACGCGGATCGGCAACCACCCTACTCGGCGGCGTTCCTGTACGCTTTTCTGCGTTAGTCCTGGCTAAAAACATCGCCTAAAATCACCGTTCCGTTTGTTCGTTCGAAAGTAATCCGCATTGTCGCTCAAGTATCCAGATCGACACGCGCATCTTGCCGTGCAGAACAGACATTGTCAACGCGCGAATGATGGCTTATGCTAATGCGGTCTTGTAACCTATTGTTTCTGCATGATCATTTGTGTTGACATGTCTTGTCAGTTGACGTATGTACAATGTACATTGTTCGCGATGTATGTACATATATTTTGGGACTAATGTGGCATTCAGTTGTTGCTCAAACTCTACCACTGTTTTTATCAGAACACTTGCGTGTTTTCACTGAATCATAAATATGACAACGAACCATTGGCATTTGTCTGCGAGTGTGCGCCGTTGATGCACGCCTAAAAAGAAGTTGGCAAACAAAATTTGATCGTCTGCGTGGATTTTTTTTAGCAATTGTGGTCTTGAAACATCTGTATTTTTTCATGTACCAGTAGTTCTTCAAACGTTTGGTTTGAAATAATATGGCAGAGCGCTAAAACTCAATTATATCCCGTTGAAAACCTGAATCAACGCTTGTCCGGCGTCCGACGTGAAGATCGGTTGCAATTTCGGCGTTGCAAAGCTGTACACCTGACTTGTTTCGGACGCGATCATCAGCAGCACTTGGGTGCCTGTCAGCGTCGCTAGCTCGTATGCCTAAACAACAACACGCTGCAGTTGACACGCATGTAAGCTGTTGCGCATGGCGTCTCGCGCATGCTCTTGAGATACTGCATCAGCAGCAAGTCTTGTTGTGCATTCATAGACACTTCAGAGAAAGACGGGAGAATACTCGCTATTTACAGTATTGTGGATTTATTCAAACGTGTCCGGACTAAAATGACGTCATTTGCTTTAAAAACGCCCGTTTGTCAAAGTACAGACACTAAAATGTCAGTTTGATGTGACTAATTCGACATTCACCATTTGTTTGCGGGAAGAAACCGGCTAAACGGAAAGTCTGGTTTGCTGTGAACGGCAAGCGCATGTTTTGCGGCACATGACGTCATTTCAGTATGACACGTTTAAAAAATAGGTCATACATACATGTCCTTGTAGCTGATGAAAAAACATGTGTTGACTGATGACTGTGTGCACTGTCCCATCCCAGTGAAGATTTTTTAAGCATTGTCTCACTTAAACAAACCTTCTTCATGAGACCGGTCTTTCGTTTGCTGAACGTCGTGTAGCGGCGTGTCTTGTTTTGAATGAACTCCATCTTGATTTTCACGCGACCTGACAAACGGGAACCTTGAGTAGTTTTTTCATTCAACTGTTGATGCGAAATTTTTGTAAGTTATTATTTCGGTTACTGTTTCGAAACCTTTGGTTTTCTTGCCATTCGGAAGTGTTTTTGACGGATCGGCCATGTGAAAACGAGGTTGCTTTCGCGGCTGCGGTGGTGGCCCATTACTGCCGTTGGCCGTCGAGCTAGCCGGAAACTAAATGACTTATCACTGTGGTTGGTCGTTCAAAGTCACAGAACGGCATTTTATGGCTTTCATGAGATCACTTGAATCAGAAAAAACGTTACCCTGTTGTTAAGCAGGACAACACTTGACTAACGATACCTGCTCGACGGTGTTTTGATGTTTAAGATTGCCGTTTTCCATGACCATAACAGTTGGGAAGCGTCGTTTGCGTCCGCCCATCGATGTGAACATAATTGAGCGGTTACTCTGCTGGTTCTCTGTGGTCATTGTGTCATTCTAATCAACTGGAGAAGAAATGCTTTTTTTGGTTGCTGTGTTGTTGTTGATGATTGATGCAACAAGTGAGAGCTTGCCAGTGAAAGATCAGTTACTGAAGAAAATTGAAGGACCGTTAAATGCGTTGCATCACTTGTTATTGGATGTGGCACAGCTCGTGGGCTGTAAAATTAAAGATGAACTGTAACATGACAAGTCGTTTGGCTGCGCTATTTCAGTGACGCAAAAAAGTGTAAACGAATAATTAGTTTTTATCATCAAGATTTTTAGCCCTTTCTGGTCTGGAAATAAACTTTTGGAGAGTTTTGATGCAGTTGAAGTACTTCCGCTTGTACTGAAGAGCTTCAGTTTTAGATACAGTTGTAAAATTTTGGAAATATGGAAGAAAAGGCAAACAAGAAACTAATCGATTCAACGGCGGCGGTGTAAAGCACTGTGCGCTTTTGCTGCCAAACATTTATATCTGTCACTCTCAAACTTGCAGACTGCACACTAGAAAATGATTATATAACAGGGACATTTCAGTTGCAAACATTGAGTTTTTGAGTTATGATTTACGCAAATTGTACAGTACGATTGAAACTTGCTGAGCAAAACATGTGATGACATATCTTTCTAAGGAAGATTTTCGTGGAGTGTTTTGAAGTATCTGACATGTCGTCAAAGCGATGAGATCCACATAACTTACGGAAAATAGAGCGCGACAATTTGGTCTGTTTTACTTTTTCAAAACAAAATCCACAAACATGACGTTTAGCTGACGGACGAAAAAAGCGCGCGATGTAACGGTAAATTGAAAACGTGAATAGCTTCGCTTGCTTAGATTGCGCTTCTACTCAACGAAAAAGGGTACGACTCACTGTAGGCTTTATCTTGCATTGGCTGCTGCTCGATACGAGAAAAAATCACGTGCGTTTTACAGAACTCTTTTTTTTCGACGCACAAATGAAGATTTTTGTGATCGTCATACAATAACGCATCATTGTAAATAGAGAAAATGTTTTTGAATTATTCAAAAAATGGCTTTTCTTACATATCAGGCGTAAAGCAGAGAGAAGCAAGAAAAAATTGAGCTGAACGAAGCTCTAATCATCAGGACTTGTGCTATATTTTTTGGGGCGGATACACATGCGGTGGTGGGTATGGTGGGACTTTAGACTGTTTGTTTTTGGAAATGTGTTACGATGTGTATGCAAAAGCAGCGAACGGTGATCCCGCGCTGCGTGTTAAGGATGTGTTGTTGATGCTTCAAGAGTTGTATGCGAGTAGTAGTGGTGATTGCAGCGCTTGCTGGTGCGCGTGTGGTGAAGCTGAAAAGTGTAGACGCTTGCTGTGCTGCATTTTACTGCACTGGGCACGAGAAATAGGCGATCTGAACTGCCTGTCGAACTGTGAACGTTGTGGATTTGACGAAATTACCACTTTTCTCTTTCGAAACTGTTTCGGCTTATCTTTCAAGCGCGCACATGCAAAACAAGCGTTGCCAATTTCTTGAAACGATCATTGAAGGACTTCTAATTTTGCATTTGTAATGTTTGATACGCAGCCATGGTGGGTATGAAAGTTACGTTTTTAGCGGTAGTTTGAAGTTGAATTTTATCGACCATTTTGGGAGTAGCTGCAGTGCGCGGCCAAGCGTAGCCCTTAATTGAAAATGGAAATATCACTTTGATCGTCATCTCAAGTGTCGATACAATGAAAAGTAAATGAAGACGAGACGATTGTTAGTTTGTTTTACTGATATTTTAAACGTACATGCTTGTATACACGATTAGTTTAACTAAAACGCGAACCAAATTGGGAGCTTTTTTGGAGGGCTAAAAATTTTAAAATGCATGTCGTCAAGTACATTTTTGTTTTATTTGTCGATAAAAGTACCGTAGGCTTACTGTGTGCGCAACAGCGTCGTGTGTATCGTTTGTGGTATGCCCCATGGCATCATTTTTATTGTTGAATGCTCGCGAAAATTGAATGAAAATATTTGCTTAAATTCAGTTGTGCATGTAATTTCGTGTTGTTCTTGGCACTCTAAAAGGTTGGTCAACTTCCAGTTTGCGACTAAATCGCGTTTTAATTGAGAACACAAGGAGTCCTGTATTTGTTTGACTATACTGTGGAATTGTATCGTAGTTACTATTAGGGAATTTTGAGTTTTTCAACGGAAACCGAATGACGTTTATAAACAGTTCAAACAAGCATTGTCATTTTTGCGTATGGGTATTCCTTGTACGGCAACAGTAAGCACACATCAGTACAGCGCGGGCCATTGTAACGATAATGCATAAAACTGTGGTTTTCATGGGAAAAATCACAGTTCGCTTGTTGTCATAACGGTCGGCGAGTCTCGTTCGTTCTTCTGTTGCACTGTTTCGGCCGTTCTCCGCCATCCGATAATTCTGAAAGAGATGTTTTTAACTGGAGCAATCGCAGACAAGAAACTTTCGGATAGTGCAAAGAATGTTCAATGCTCACCGGATACAGTTCATGACGAGGCCGATCAGCATTGATGAATACAAGCCAAGTGTGACAATGAGAAGCCCTGCAAAGTTACTATCAACGTTACTATTGAAGCGCCATTCATGGAGCTTGAAGCGCCAGCGTTACTGCACGCGGCGCTCACATTTCGAAATGTGGATCTTATACGCTGAGCAACAACTCTACCCACACATGTGCCTGACTTTACGTTGGCCATGCGTCAGATTTTGAAATGTGGATCTAAAACGGCGGACGATCTATTCTATTATCTTTCTTATTGAACGTGTCGTAATATGCATTTGCACGCACAGATAGCGAAATTGTTTCACGGCTGGGAAGCTAATTTGAATCCAGCAAAAAAACTGGAACGTTATTTTTTGGCAGCTAGTTTTATGCAAGAAAATAAAAAAAAACAGAATTAATCAGAATCTTTTTCACGCAACAAAAGTACTATCATTCATAATCGGAGTACGCTCGGCCGCGTGGCGCGTTCAGCTTTCAGCTGTGCCGCTTTTTCATAGGTCAATTCAACATTACTCCGCCTTCTGTGCATGAACAGACAATATCAAAACAACAACTTTATGTATTGTGCATTTATTCAAACGTGTCCGGGCTGCAATGACGTCATTTGCTTAAAAACGCCCGTTTGTCAAAGTACAGGCACTAAAACGTCAGTTTGGTGTGACTGATTCGACATTCACCATTTGTTCACGGGAAGAAATCGCCTGAACGGAAAGTCTGGTTTGCTGTGAACGACAAGCGCATGTTTTGTGGCACACGACGTCATTTCAGTGGGACACGATTGAAAAAATAGGTCATACCTACCTGACTTTATATTGGCCAATGTGAGGTTCATGTTCTGTGTGCCGTCGACTAAATCCATGAAAGCACTCGCGGCAATTGAAATGTAGGACGGCATCCGAATTACCATTTTTGTGTTTTTTTAGAAAAATCGTTGAATAATACAGCACAACTGTTTTTTGTAATTCTAGCTTGATTATTAATTACTGATGAAAACAATTGCCAGGCGCAACTACACACAGCCAACACCACAAAATCGTTTTGCTCTGATAATTTCGTGAGACGTCAGAACGAACTTTATTGAGAGCGATTAGGTAGCACACTTGACTTTCAAGAAAATAACAGAGAGCTTGAAAGTTCTGAGTCTGACACGTGCGTTGTTGGGCGTGATGTGGCTGGTGCCATTTGTTAGCCTGCGCACATGCGATACCAAGACACGTAACGTGGCAGAAAACTTGAATCGATCTCAATTTGCATGCTTGCTCTGGACTGTACGTTGTTAAGTTCTGGCGCATACCCAACTTTCGATCACGCAAACAATTGGAACAACAACAACAAAAGCAACGGGTATGCGCAAAGCACTTGCACAGGGTGAGCCGAAAAAAGGTTTCAATTTGAAAATGCTCTCACTGGCTTGTGATGAGATGTGTCTAGCTGAACACTATTAGAACACTTTGAAAAAATTTTCTGACCAATTTTTTTTCAGGACATCATGCCACGTTTACTCACTACATGTACAGCAGAATATCTGGATCTGGAAAACATGAAAAATTGGCAAATGTTGGGAAATTCAGACGGTTGATTTAGCTGTAACAAATGATGAACGTTGGTGACAACCCGAGTGTTTACAACACATAAAAGATGAAAAAAAGCAATACGCACGTACAATGTAGTAGCTTGAAAATACCGAACGCCCAATCGCATTTGAGCAATCTTTGATAACTCTGATGTTTCACTTCGAGTCTGAGTGTGCGTGAACGGTTCTGCTGATCATGGTGATGAAAAAATGTCAAGAAAGTGTTCGCAAATGGGTCAATGTTTGACGCTGAAACTATTCCTCAATGTTTGACGCTGAAACTATTCCTATGAAATTTTTGTTTCCAATCATCAACCTCGTGAAAGTCACGAGCTGTTCACTTAATGTTTTTTTGGATTACCCATTGTGTAGCACTTTGATCAGCACACTACAATTGACTTTGAAAACGTATTTTTTTAATTTTTTAAAAGTGTTTAAACAACTTTAAACCGTTATTTGATTTTACTTTTAAAAGTATTCATGCGCGAGTGGTCGTTGGTAGTTTAAAACAAGAATTTCCAATTGCCCAATTTTATTCCTTGAACACTAAAAGTAAATAACGAACACTGGGTATACAGACACTACAGACGAAGACAGGATAATGCTTGCTTGTCCCCAATGTGATTGAACAATGCGAAGTACTGTGAGTTTTTCAACTTGAAATTTTGGCGTTGACAAGCAAATAATAGGAAAATCTTGCCCGTTAGAATGGTTATCGGTTAGTCATGTTGCTATATTATGCAATTCACCAGGATGGAAACGTATGGCTGGAGGCTGGACAAAAGGCTCATTTTTGCAAATGTGTTTCGAAGACCTTTTCCAGTTTCGATTCAAGCCCATGCAATATTTTGTTACAGGGTCTCGATCATGAAACCATTGCAGTCTCTATTGCGGTATCGCAAAACATAATAACCTACAGTATGTACTTGACAACCATTCTAAGCTGAAAACTGCATAACGCGCAATACTTTTTATTTGCTGGAGTAGGTTTTTCAGATCGGTTATCTTTGTAAAATCCAGAGTCTGCGAAAGAAGAATGAAACGGGACCCGGTTCAGAAAAACCGACATACATATTCGCCCCAAATGGGGTTTTCGATCTCTCAACCAAACCGGACTCCGCTTCACACTTTCGTTTCGCGGATTCTCTGTTCAGCTAAAAAATGACAGGGTTAAGGAAATATACTGTACATATATGTTATACAGTGTAATCTTTTTTTCATTTTTAAAAGTACGCAATAGTTTGTTCGTTGTCTTCAACTTTCATTTTTGTTAAACTCACATAGCCTGTCAATATGGTGTGTCTTGGCGGTCAAGCAAGAACATTACGTTTGTTCACATGTCGGATTTTCTTTGCCGTTGTACGTTGTTTCGTTGGCGATGCAGTTGTTTGTAGCGCATCGCAGCCAGCGTTCGCTTTCCGTAGCGAATTCGCCCGAGTGTCGACATCCATTTTTGAGCGTCATCTTGAAACAAACAGAATGCATACATGCTTTTGGATTTTCAATAATACATTTAGGCCAAGAATCGAACACGATTCAAGTCCGATTTGGGAACCTTGATTTAAAAGTGATCGAAAATTAAACAAACTATCAAGCTAATCGCAGAAATGTTTTTTGAGACACCCTATACACTGCATGTGTTGATTCCGCATACATGCACCAAAGAAAACATGTACAAAACATTTTATGGATATGGAACATTTAAGCAGACTTCATGAAGCAGTATTTAGTGGCCGCATAGCTATGTTTCCACCAGAAATAGTCGCACATTTGTGTACTTAGCGGATTTAGTCATTTAGCGCGGATTGAAACAGTATCAATTCACTGAAAACCTATTCCAAACGTTTTCCAAACATTGTATTATTAAACGCTGCATCTTGTTTGGCTTTTTTTAATTTTTGCTTTTTTTAAGTTTGGCTGCCACTTTTTTGGTAGCTAAACAAAATGGAGTGTTAAGTAAAAATGTCTGGAGAAATGTTTGGAAATATGGTTTTCGGTGTTGTGACAAAAAGGCAATGTTCTCATAAGAAGACTGGTACATACTTTGTGACATATTGTTCCTGATTAAACGCGGTCGACCGTTCATGTGCAACAATCCGCGGCCGTTTTCCCGTTTGCTGGTTACCGGTGCCGCCTCGATGAAGCAGGCGCACATCAACGCAACAGCGACGGCCAGCACACTCGTCGAATACAGTAACCAGACCGTTTTCGTCTGATTCGACATTTTTTCTGCAGTTTTCTTGAGCTCGGTTCACTGCGTTTCTGGTGTTGCGTTTTGTTTCCTCAACTATACCTGCTGTGGTACCGCGCAAAAACTGGAACAGTCAGCAGACACAACTACAAAGATACACGTTTGACAATATTGCAGATCAACAAGCTAAAATGCAAGGTTTAATTACTACCGTGCGTTTTATCTTTATCTCGTTGAGCAATGTTCTAATTACAATGTAAAAACTCCCCCCGCAATTGTTGATGCCATCATGAATTGTGAATTGAGTTGAACTGAATGAATGTATGATTTCAATTAAAAATAACTTGCTTACAATCAAAAAGACGAAAGATCAAAATGAAATGACACCCGCGACGTAGCGCAGTATTTGCAGAGCTTTTCTTACGAAACTGGATTAGACTTTGTCGAGGTTTTTTAAGCTAGCTGATACACGTGTGATGGACAACACCAGCAAGGAAAAATTATTTTTCAAGTTTCAGTTATCAGAGTAAAGCACAACAAAAACACGAATGTGTGGTAAATGAATACTCACTCACTTATTAATAGATTTTGCGCGATGACACGAAAAATCATCACTTTTATTGATGCAAGTGAGAAATTTACTTGTTTTTACAGTATGACTGCGTGTGCTGTAGCTGTGGTTCATAATCCTCAGAGATTTATACGGAATGGCCGATCAAACATGGAAGCTTTTTTCAGGAGCGCGCGAGATTTGAATGAGAAAAAAAGACGTTCAGAAACCCAGAAACCGGAGAATACAAGGACTGCCTTATTTACCTATTCGGCCATGCTGTATGTATATTGTATGTCCACCACCATGTGATAACCGCCTTATATAATTTTAAAACTGTTGAACATTTTGTAATAAATAAGGCACTTCTTGTCTTCTCAATCAATGTATCAGTCCCAGTTGCAGACTGGGAGTTATGACGTGGTTTTCAAAAATGTTGGTTTTTTATTTTTTTTCTCAATCGTATTTGTACGAAACAAAGACTGAACAGAATTGCACGAAAAATCAATTCAGGTTAAAAAACACCAAATTTAAATTTGGCACACAATTTGATTTCTGAACGTTTTAGTTTTTCTTTCATTCAAAGTTTGCGCGCTTCTTGCACCCTGAAAAAGCAGCCATGTTTTATCGGCTATTCCGTATTGTAAAAAGTTGCCTGTGGCTGGCGTCGTGCGTCAAATGATGTGTCATGCCCTGATGTATTGGTTTTCAATTCAACGGTCTCTCTCCGAGCGTCGATTCGATTCGGCGATTTGCACGCTCGTAAGTGCTGTCGTGATCGAGTTGAAGTATCCAATGTTACTCAATCAGTTTCCACTATTCACTTGTTAGCCATTTAACTCTCTGACTGATTGTTATTACGTTACTCAATACAGTACACTAGAATTATGGAAACAACGCAGAATGGTAGAAGAGTGGCCAGATAACAACGAAAACAACGCCTTTATATGCGGACAGACCCAATGCCAAGAAAGTAGTTCAGGCATACCACAAGTGCTCAACCACGCTCCACATCAACAGCACAGAATACGCTAACACACGTGGAAGTGAGGCTATAAAGGGACATTACTATTGTGGATTTATTCAAACGTGTCCGGACTAACGTGAAGTCATTTTATTTAAAAACGCCCGTTTGTCAAAGTACAGGCACTAAAATTTCAAGTTGGTGTGACTGATTCGACATTCACCATTTGTTTACGGGAAGAAATCGGCTAAACGGATAGTCTGGTTTGCTGTGAACGACAAGCGCATGTTTTGTGGCACATGACGTCATTTCAGTGGGACACGTTTAAAAAAATAGGCCATACTCAAGCAAAAAACATTGGCAACATTTGCTTGGACAGGACAGCGAATATTTAATTGCCTGTTGTTTTGACGAGTGTTTACTGTTGGCAAATTCAAAAATTGTTTATGAACAAATTATAAATAAGCAATGTACGTTGGTTGATGAATTGTTTTGAATTGTCATGACAGTTTTAGACAACAGTCATAGCAGTACCGATATGTACACTTTATTCACACATGTTTTTTCGCGTACTACAACCACCGGTCTTTCCGGTCGTTATATTGTCGCAAGCGTTACAAGTACATAACAGACACGAAATTTTTAAAAAAATTTAAAAATACACGTTGTAGCTGCATGCAAAAAAAACACATTGCGTCAAGCCCAAGCCGCGAGACAGCCACGAAACGTTGCCCCTGCGATTTATGATGCGATCGCACAAAATTGTTGCACATTACATGGCTTTAATTATAGACAAGCGGCATAACAGCACCAGTTCATTCTTTCCGCTCTTGTATACAAAGATACAATACATACACATGTACATTATATGTATCTTGGCAAGCACCACCACCGTGCCGACTCATAATACCACTGACTGCCAGTCAACAGCGACAGACGGAATTTGTAATTTGATAGGCTTACTTCCTTGAACATCCCTGCAAAGATGGAACCTCGGCTTCATTGACGCTTTCATGAGCTGTTAACACGGGCAAAACGACATATTAGTCACAAAGTGCTCATTTAGATGCATCTACATGTGTGTACGCTGGCAAAAACGAGTTGCATAAACCTTTTGAACGTGTAAAACAACAATTATAACACCATCACTTTTGCACATAATTTCGGACATTCGGGGTTTTCATGAACTTTCTACTATATGTTGTCAGGAAACGATTACAATTTTGACTTGCAGTGTCCGTATACTTTTGTAGGTGTTATTTTGTTGTTAGCAACCGGAAATCGGTAGGCAACCTCTGTTCGAGACTCCTAAATGCATTTTGTGGTCCCAAAAATATAGTGATTTCTAGCTCCATAGTGTACATGTGCACGTATGAACAGTGCCCGAAACTGAATTTCAGTTATGCATTACGCAGAACAAACTGCTCCGTGAGCTTGAGCATGATTTTTGTGCTTTTAGACCGTTTCCTGTGTTTCCATGTTTGCATCAAGTAATTTCATGTTTTGCCTTACGTATGTATTTTCCTTGTCGGTTTTAAAAATTGCAGCTTTCTACGAGTGTAGCCTGTAGAGCTATAATTTGCAGGAACGGCAATGTTTGAGAAAAAATCTATAAATTCAAAAAATGAGTAAGTTCAAACGAGACAAAGATTAAAATTCGCAAGCGGAAAATGACGTTGAAAAAAATTGTGTTACCATGGATGTTTTTGGTACATTCGTGTGGAGTGGTCTATGGTCAAACAACAGACGGCTATAAAAACTGTAAGGTGCCGGAAGTTGACGTACTGTTTGTATTAGATGGTACTATTGACGTTGGGACGATAAATTTTGGCAAAATGAGGTCATTTGCGCATCAGTTCGTCAATAAAATGGACATCGGTACGGTTTCAAGGTTTCGTCGGATTGGGCATAACTTCTCACTTGCAAGGTGCGCGTGGTTGATATTGTTTTGGCTTTTTCGCTGACTTCCAGGTATCACGAAGAGCCGAATGGGACTCGTCCAGTTCACGCCAACCGCGCGTCCGGAGTTCTATCCATTGAACTACATGACGAATGCGCTTGTGCAACGTGCCATCAACGAAGTGCCGTACTCGCCGTGCATCGGCGACCGTCGTGTGTGCTACGCGTCCGCGAAGGACATGTCCAGCTTGAATTATGTCGCGCAGTTCGGCATGAGCCCCGCCGCAGGTCAGTACTAATGAATTGCACGCGCGTGCATTGTTGTTGTTGTTGTTGGGGTTGTAGGCGATATTTTTAGCCAGGGCTAACCCAGAAAAAACGTCTAGAACGCCGTCGAGTAGGGTGCCCATCGAGTTCTCTCGGCAGGCCTCGATCTACCGAACGTACAGACAACAGTGTAACGCGCTACCACCAGGGCATGAGAGTGTGGAGCAGTACAGTACAGTACAGTGTAGTTTGGTTCCTAAAACCGTAGGTACTAGGTAGTATCTTTTATTTTGGTCCCGAGACTCAATTCAATTTTATTCGCAGAAACCAAAAAAATGATATAATCATTTGCTTTTTGACCTATCATGTAGGCAACCGACCACGACTACCAGATGCCATGGTGGTGTTAACGTCCGAAGGATACCAACCAACTGCGTACCGCATCAACGAGACATTGTTCGAACCATTGTCCGCGTTGTACGTGTTCATCATTCGAGTTGGTCGATCCGAGGTGACATTGACGGCTTAGCAAAATGATTGAAATTATATTGATAAAAGCAAACGTAATTACATGAGCGCCTAAATGCAATTATTCATGCAGTCGAACTCTAAAATTAAAAACAAGCATCTGACTGGTTGGGGTGATCTCGCCCTTTACTTGATCATGCTTTCTGTGCAGGACAGACTCCGCCCCCCCCCACAGCAATGCATGCACAGAAGGCATGCATCACGTGATCACCAACCAATCACCTGATTGCCTATAATTTAGAGTTTCTATGTACATGGTGAACCAAAAAAGGTTCCAATTTGAAAATGCGCTCACTGGCGTGTCCTGAGATGTTTAGAGCTAAAAATTGGAACACTATTAGAACACTTTGAAAAGTTTTTCTAAAATTTTTTTTGGACGTGTTGCCGCTATCACTCACTACAGCAGAATTTCTGGAAAACATGAAAAAATCGACCAATGTTGATTTAGCTGTAACAAATTCCAAATGATGAACGTTGGTGACAGCCCGAGTGTTTACAGCACAAAAAAGATGAAAAAAGTAATACGCACATAGTAGCTTGAAAATACCGAACGCTCAATCACATTTGAGCTCTTTGATAACTCTGATGCTTCGCTTCGAGTCTGCGTGTGCGTGAACGGTTCTGTTTAGTACAGACGCGAATTTATCGTTTCAAATGCAAATTGTTTTTCTTTTTTTATTTCCAACAATTTGCCACTCTGATTTTTTCACTATAGCAGTCTGATTGTTTTCTGCAGTGAAAAATCCAGATTATCGATAAACATTATTTTTGTATCATCAAAAAATATCCCGAAATGTTCTACGATGTTCCAAATTTTAAGTCATAATGCTGTAGCACAAGCCAGTGAGAGCATTTTGAAGTTGGAACCTTTTTTGACTTACCCTGCACATGTAGTTTTCGCAAACGAAAGCCACTGTTTCTTTAGCGGAAACTAGACCTGAACATGCCGTTTGCAACAAAATCAATCGAAATGCACTCGCCAACTTATGATCGCCTGCCGGAACTTATCGATCCGCTGTGCCGTCAAATGAAACTCCACGTTGAAGGCAGTAAGTTTTTAACTATTATAAGTTTAATAAGTATTTTGTTGGTTGTATGTAGAGCAAAAGTTTTTTACGCTGTTTTCTTAATGTCAAAAAAAACCATTACAGCCAATCAACCAAACACGGACGACCGCGCTGTCGTGGCTGGCGCCGGGACATTCTTGTGGATTCCATTTCTTCTCTTGATTATAGTAGCACTCATTCTGCTCATACTTCTGGGCTGGCTGCTCTGCAGAGCTACAAACAAAAGTGAAAGTTAGTTAATCCATATATTTCTGTTTTTTTGGTTTTTAGGTTTATCTCGTTAGGTGCCTACTCGCAAGTTCGCAATATCATGGTAAAAATAAAACTTTCAATACTAAATTTGTGTTTTGTTATTGCAGATGACGAAATACAACACCAAGCATTCGCGAATCAAGAATTCTGGGCGGAAGGTCGGGAGGCGAAGGGAGTTCAAGCTGTGCAGGTTTAACGGCTTGTTGCTTGATATACATTGTACAACTGTTAGCAAGATAATCACAGCGACATTCCGCTGGTGTTTAAAGTATGTCAACTATTTTAACCGGTGACGTCTAAACCAATAGGTGAACATGAATGAGAATGGCCAGCAACAAATGCTCGTCGACAAAGGCGTTGGTGTTAATCAGCAGCCGCAGTACCTTGTCGGTGCTGGTCATCCGGCATTGCATCGTTATCAAGGTTATACCGCAAAGGCACCTGGCTACAGCACCGACGGCACCACACTGACTGACGTTGGCGACTACGACTTGGCACCGTATCCCGGTGGTCAGCAGGCACCGTCAGGTTAGATAAAGGATCAATGGCTTTTCAAATTATCAGCACGCGCCCCGCCGTTTGTCTCTGAGAAAGCGTTTTGGTCATAGTGGATTTAATGTATGTATTGTACGTTGTGATTTCTCAAGTGTTTTATATTCCACTGTAGGATCCTTTGGTGGCGGTCATCACAGCCATCAACATCAGGGTGGCGAGCATCGACCGAAGGACAAGCACAAACACAAGCACTATCATTTTCACCACGGGCGCGCTCGAAGTCATTCTGCCAGCCGGCATGGCAAACGAGCTAGTGTATGTTGAAGAACAGAAATTTGTCGTTTTTGTTATGCGCTTATTGAACGCTCATTTATTTTCCTAATTTTATGGATCCATATATCAGCCAAAGCTCTGCTGTTTATTGTTCCAGGCTGAACTCGCTCGGTCGCCAAGCGTTCCAGCAACTCATGGTGGTGCACACTCAGCGGTGACCAGCACAAGCTATGCTAATGGCGGCTATGAGCACGACGACGATGTCACAAAGCAGAATAGGGTACATTATACATCACGTAGACATGTAGAAGCAATTAATTTGAGTTTAATGCCTCCAAAGAACCAAAACGTTCCCATCGAATTTTTTTTTGTCCAGGTGACGTACGATGAGGCGGCCAAACAGCGGGACGCCGAGCGCCAGGCACGCGGCACGCCGCATCCGGGCGAGCACGCGAAACGTGACGCGATAAAGTCGGCGCAGTCGAAGGCCACTGTCAACATGGGCGCTATATTGATGAACGATGATGGCGATGAAAACGATAATGATCTTGGTCAGACAAACAAGAAAGAGAAAACGTCCGACTATTCGTCGGAAACACCGCAGAGCAGCGACATCGACATGCACGGCGACCACGGCGACAATGATGGTCATACGGCAGCGGCAGTTACCGCCAACCACAGTGAACATGCCATGGCGAAGCCGCTCGAGCTGAACAGTCTTGACAACGAACATGATGGGTTCGTTTGAATACGCTTGTATGAATGTAGGCTTGTATTCAGTTCAATTTGAATTTTATTAAGCATAACGAACTATAATTACTAACATATTTTGTATCTTTGTAATTGTTTTTTTTCACAGACGAAAGTCACAGCAGTTAACCGTAAGACCTACAGTGGATCAAGTTGAAAATGACGATGTCATCTTAAATGGAGAATTACTGGTGCGCAATGGAGCCGGTGGCTATGCGTCTGTGGTGCCGGGAAGAAAGTCCCGATTTACAATCATTGGCGGAAGTCGGATGGACTTCATTGATGATGTATGTTTTTTCTATTTTTTGTGTTCATTCTTTGTTTTTTTTGCGGATAAAACACTGTCAAGAATGCAGATTCACCCGAATCGCCGTCTACCGCCTGTCGACCTAATGCTCATGGTGGACAACAGTGGCAGCATTGGAATGGTCAACTTTCAGGTACAATAAAGTGCCCTGTAATCTGAGTTTGGTGTTATTATTTTGGCATATGCAGAAACAGTGACGAAACTCTGTTTGGTATGTCCCAGAAATGCAAGGACTTTCTTGCGTCGCTAATTGACGAAATCAAGAACATCGGGATCGGAAAAAGTCGCGTCGCGTGCATCACTTTTGCGACGAATGCTGACTTGTATTTCTCCTTTGATCAATACTATACACCAAATGCGATTAAAGGCAAGTGACGTTTGTGATAGAATCGCAGTACAGATCAATTTTAATTTAAAAATCATTTAATCATTTAAAAATGCCAAGTAAAGAACACACGTGACCATTTTCCAGAAGCAATCCAGCGAATCAATTACAAAGGTGGTGCAACGTTCATTGGGCGAGCACTTCAGTTTGCCGGTGGAATACTGACGCAAGAGAAGACCGCCTACATTCGATCGCCGTCGCCGACAAAACGCCAGCATCGTTCACGACGCAAAAGTCCCCGGAAGACAAAACAAAGCAAGAGTGAAAGTCCGAAAAAGTCGAAAAAGGACGACACTCCGGACGCGGACGAGAACAACAGGAAAGAAACGAAGAAAGAACATCGCCATAAAAGTCGCAATCATGACACTTCGGATTACGAAACGCAACGCCAACAGCAACAGAGAGCGGGCATGGCGCGACCGGGCGCCTGGCTCGGTAAACGGCTGCAGGCGGTGATTATCGTCACGGACGGCTTCAGTGAGGACCCGGTTGAAATCGGTTCGAAGATGTTGCATCAGAAAGTGGGCGCTCGTGTCGCTGCTGTTGGGCTCCGCACATTCAGACGCGACAAATTAAAGGTAGGGTTGTTTTAAGTGTCATTCCATTCATTCCCATATTCCATTTTATTTCGCGAAAAAGCAGGAAACTCCGATAAAACTGTATGAACAGTATGAAATTCGGAGACCCAAAATTAGGCCTTCTTCGGTCAGGCTAATGTCTGATTTTCACTTCATTGTACTTTCACGCCGAAAAATTCTAAATATTATAAACTTCTGATCCACACACAGGAAATCGCCGGATTTGAAGGCAGCGCATTCTTGTTGCGCGAAAAAGAGGCTGTTTGCAGTTGGCTTGTGAAACAGCAACGTATTTGGCTCGAAGTAAATGGGTATGATCCGCTTGTTTATGGAAATCTTTCGTTATTTGTTGATTAGTCTACCATTCGGTTTTTCGTCTTGCCTTTGCTCATTGTTAAGTACGAAATTAAGTTTGTAATAATCTGCCATTTTTTTGTTAACCTCGCAATCTGAGTTCATTTGGAGTTTTACACTCTAGCCTAAATGCAATAATGCATGTTGTAATGTAATAATTTGTCGTGGTTTATTGTTTTTTCACGCACGTCCATTTGATCTCAGAACCCAATTGGGTAATAGTCATTTAAAGACTTGATTGATGGATTGTTCCGTTTTTACACAAAGCTGTACTTGTAAATTTGCATGTATTTTTTGCTTGAACAGTAAGTTCTTATGTTTTATGGGTTATTCCTTTCTTTACGTAAAATATTGCATGATTCTCATATCTTTGCAAGGACCCCGGTAAATAAACAAATTTTTGCAACCAAAAGTTTTGCAAAGTTGTACAAAGTGTAGTTTTACTGGTGGCTGTTATTTACATGTTGTATTTATTTATTTATTTAGTTCATAGTTGTACACAATACATGTACAGTATATACACTGTCCTAATTACGGTGCCAGCCATATAATTAATTTCGCACTAGCGATCGAGCGCTGCCGAATTCCATAGCAGCCCTGTGTATTTGATAGGCTGGGCGGTGTACGCGACACTCTTGACAGCTCTTACAACCGTTTTTTTGAACACCAAATCCCACTCCCCATGCGCAAAGAAATTGTGAGCTTCGTGGAGCTCTACGGAGCTCATTGGCACTCAAATTGTGACGTTGAATATGCTGTCACTATGGTATTCTTACGTCTTCTGTCCATTGTGAGATTGAACAATAAAATTATTTTGTCACTGCAAATGTTCAGTGTTCCATGCTCAGAAAATAGAATGCGCACGTCGCACGCAATTCGCCGTGATTAGTAGCAGCACTTACTGTTGAAATGCAGTTCAAGCAGAATTACACAGTCCGTTGCACAGCACTATTCATCCTCGAGCTTGGTAGTGAAAGTGAGTTTGGTGAAGCAAAGTACTGTAAGTTTATTATTTTGAGTACTTTCAAGTGAATTAAACGTTATCGTGCAAATCTTTGCAGCGCGTATAGCTGGCAATGGCCTTACTGTCATCACGGTTATACATCGCCAGTGATCCGCAGCAGCAGACCTCACAGCATAACGCCTTCGTTGCTTGGATCACACCGATCTGCAGTCGCTGATTGCCGTGCAAGCAGCATCCTGGGCAATCGACATCAACGTCGCATTGTGCCCTTGCTCGCGTTGTCCTCTTCACGTTCGCAGGCGCCAAAGTCAAACATTGCACTCGACACCGTCGGTCGGTGGAACCCACCGCCCAGTCAACAGCATCAAGCAAGCCCGGCGGGTTCGTTTGGTTGGTACAAAGCATGGTATATGTACATTGTATGTACGTGTTGCTCTCAAAACTGCAGAAGCCTGTTTCAGCCCTGCAATTGTCAAACCAGAAAGCATGTTTTTGTTTTTGATTTAAAAAATGACAAAAATACATAACATACGACACTGCTGAATGACAACATTGAAAACGTTTTTGTTTCTCGAAGAGTGATGAATAATAATGTTTTGTTGAAGCCGTGAATGACGAGACAAGTGCGCGTATCCTGAAGTCGCCCTACGAATACACGAACACTCTGGATGAGTTGCGCATTGCGCGGCGACTGCACGATGAACACTTTCAATACAACCTTCCGCCGATTGATTTGCTCGTCGTTGTGGACACAAGCGGCAGTGTGGGCCTGCTCAACTTTCAGGTGAGTTCAGGGACTGCCGAATGCAGCAGGTACAGCTCGGTTTGCTCTAAACTGTGTTGCCTCTTTTTTTACGTTTTTCGTGTCTCGTTTTGACCTCATGTCGCGGCGAAAATAGTTACAGCATCAGAAGCGGTGTACATAAGTTATCAGTAGATGACAACTATCACATAGGCACATAGCAAGTTCACGTACAATTTTAGCTTCGAGGTGGATTGTTGTTTCAGAAGTTCAAGGAGCTCGTGTCGAGTGTCGTAACCAAGTTGAACATTGCACTCGGCCGAAGTCGCGTCGGCTGCATCACGTTCAGCGACGACGTCGAGATGTACTTCGACTTTGATCGTTATTTCACGAACGACGCTGTGAAAGGTAAAAACAAGACAAAAAATTGTGTTTGATTCTCTCCAGGCCAGGCTCTATCCAGCCATCCATATTATTTCGCAAAAAATCAGGAAACTCCGATAAAACTGTATGAACAGCATCGTAGTTCGGAGACCCCTGTTACAAATCGGCACAATCACAAGAAGCAGATCAGAAAATCTTCAGTGAAAGAATAATTTTCGGTATCGGTTTTGTAATTTCAAGGACACGTTGGCTTGTTCGCTTCATTTCGACAGGAGACATTCATGCGATTTGCATGACACGTGGTTTCGGTTAACATCAAACGTTCACAGGCACAATTTGGTGTGTTCTCCACCATTTTCTCGGAGCACCCGACCATTGCAGGTGCAATCGACCGCATAGCGTACACTGGTCGCACAGCCTGCCTCGGACGAGCGCTGCATTTCGCCTCCAAGTCGCTGATCAGTGAGACGCCATCAGCGAAGGTCGACACCACCATACTCGGCAAACGTTTGCAGGTTTGTATAGTATTTCTCTTTGAATCTGCCACCTTTTAAACGGAATACTCAGCCCGCGAAAGCACAAAGAACGGGTTTCAACATGCATTACTTCGTCAGAAATGGCGTTTTTGCCGAGTTGCCGACCAAACACGATGATACCCGGTTCATTCAAGTTTTAAACCTGTTTAAAGTTCTAAGTTTTTTTAAAAAGTGACAGGTTTAAAGAAATGTACTGTATATTGCGCGAAGTGAAACCTTCAACCAAGTCGAACAAGGCTCATGTTTATCACCACAGGTAGCCGTGATATTGACAGACGGTTCTAGCATGGACACCACCGACGTCGGTGTGCACGCATTGCGCGAAAAGCTCGGCGCACGCATCGCTGTCGTCGGCTGTCGCGAACGCTGCTTCGCAACACTGCTTGCCATCGCCGGCGATCAGCAGGTGCGCGATTTTTGAAAAAAAACTGGAACGCGCAAATCGGCTCTTTAACCAATCTTCATACGCACAATTATCGCCAACCAACACGACGGGGTGAATCGGAAAACACTGGAAACATTTTTTTTATTGCAAGCGTCGCTTATTCAAGAGGATGGCTTCTTCCTGTGCCCTCGTGCTTCATCACTGTTCACATTGTCGGACATCTCTTTTGATTGTGCGTTCCGAAGCAATCGAGTCAGATACGTTCTTCAACAATACAGTTTGTCCGCAGGCTGTTTTCCTGTTGTCTGATGCGAACTGCTTGGATGCGCTGTGCGTTTGGCTGATCAGACAACAAACAATTTGGTTGCACCTTCACGGATTTGATCCAATCGTCTATGGTGCATCAACGAGCGAGAACCGCTAGAAAAAAAAACTGAAAACGATGATGTCGAGCAATGGTGTTTTGTGTGTTTAACTTTAGCAATGTTGGCAACACCACCTCTCTGTGATAAGAAAATGAAGTTCATGTTTTGTCAGTTCGGCGTTGTATTATTTGTTACGTTTGATTGATTTGACTGTGCTTTCTTCACACTGTCAGTACATAGTAGGATCGTTCGTTGACGGATATATCGATATTAAAAAAACCGCAGCCAAAATTAAAAATGTCAAAAGTCTGTAGTGGCGCTCAGTAATCTGCTCAATTTCCATTGCAATACTTGCGTAAATCATCTTACATGTATCGCGTGATTATCACACATTTATTTTGTGGTTGAAAAAGATGGTTACTTTTTCGATACTTCATCTTTCGTTTATGGTTGTTTTGGGCAGAACACTCACACAACGCGTCAAAACCAAACCTAACATAGTACATACTTTGTGCTTTTTTCGGACATCCATTCACAGGTTCTAGTAAACAAACCATATTACCATGGAATGGATATACATATACACAGTTTTGTACCATTTTAGCCCACACATTATAGCTGTCTAAAAAAGTATTGTGGCGCCACCGCAAAAGCGTGGATAATCCGATTTTCAATCTAGCGCTTCATAAGTTATCCCAATACGCTCAAATCGCCGTCTATTTCGTCTTCATTACGACACAGATGCCCGCGACGCCAAAATGCTCAATTTTCTTTTCCATGTATTTGTTTCCGCCCTTTTCTCATCCTGTGCGCATGATGCACTGCTTTCATCTTTACAACTGAACAATTCGTATTTTCTCCAAAATTTCCGAGTATTTTGCTTTGTTGTTCATTGTTTTCATATTTACTTTTAAGTTTGTTTAGAGTTTTTCCTGGCCACTATTGTTGGGTTTTGCCCAGTTAGTTAATCATCACAAAAAAACGTTCAAATACAGTAGCCTGGTAGGGTTTTATGGTGTTTGGTTTCTTCTTGATTTTTCCACTGTTCGTGCCGGTGGCAAATTCATTTTTATGTCACTATTTAAACTATAACTAGTATTACTGCTATTATTTTCTTAATGTGAAACACGTTCAACGCAACATTAACGGAAATACTGAGGATTTTAACGGATATTTCCGGACATATAGATACAATGTACGCAACTGAATGAGATACAAAAAAATAGTCGTTAAAAGTTTGGTTTGTTTAGTCGCAACCGATTTTAATAGTAGTTTTTAGGCGTCGAGTTGGGCGCCCACCGAATTTTCTCTATCATTGACATTTAGTGCTTATACTCCCCTACCACCGGAACGCACGGACAGAACCTGACGCGCTACCACCAGGCCACGAGGGTGACTTTTGGTTATTGCGTTTTGAAACGAAAAGACCCGAATCAAATCTGGCCTCAGCAGAGCGACGATTTCAAAATTCAGAAAACTTTTTGAACTACGTTCTTAGTGCGTTTTTTCGATAAAACAAAAATATTTTCATACTATGCTTTGGGGTTCAGTTCCACCACAAAAAGGACCAAAACTCAGCACAAATCTGCTAGACATAATAATCGTGGCAACAACTGGCGTAGAAAGTGTAACAACACAAACGCGTAGTTGTGGATTTTGTTGTACACTTTTTAGAGCAACGGAAAGATACTTTTGCACAGCTTATGTTTTTAGCTGCTTTCATCTGAAAAGTATATCAGTGTTCGTTCACACCCACACATAAGTGCACCATTGGTAGTGCTGCAAGAAATATAAGCCTGAAGATTATAAAAAGCTGAAAACAAGTTCCTGTGTGACCATGTATGACAATATAACATTGATAGCATTTGATAAAACCAGTTTCTGCTGACGTGCGTACATGCACGGTCTTTTTTTATTATCCAAAATGTTCAGATGGTGTCCGCAAATCAAAGTCACCATATGCTTGTCTGTCGGAAACATTGAATTTGTGCGTTCAGTCGAAGCAGCAAAACACTGTAAATCAGCGCAGTAAGCGATGGCTTCCGCTCGGGGAAAAAGTTTTCCGATCTTGCAATCATTTCTAATTTGCGAGCTGCGAAAATTTTTCCATCGTTTCACTTCATCGTGTTCCCATTTTGCAATTATTTAATCACGGGCTACAACATGATAATAAGAAACTTCCAATTTTCCGCTGAAACAATGGGAAAATTTCCCGATTTTTACAGCTCGTGAATTATAAAGAATTATCTAAAAA